>JAGDQP010038067.1:0-12825 GCA_022664845.1 Lepisma saccharinum
AAGTCAAGCCTTCAATGTCATGCAAAAACAATGGATTACTTTTTACTACACCAGATATTTTTATTTTTGGGTTTTTTATTTAAAATTGCGAAATTGTCTGGAAATTATTGTGTGTTCACATGAAGAACAGAAACATTATGAAAATAAGATTAAATAAACGGTTGCATTATACATGGGGAATTATTATTATTGATTCGGTAATTGCAATGTAACCGTTTATTTATTATTATTTTCATATTGTTTCTGTTATTTATGTGGACGCATTTGTTCTAGGTAAGTTAGTAGATTTTAAATAAATGGTACAAAAGCAAAATACAAATGAAGAAAGTTATAAAACAATAACATTCAAAGCATATTATAATATATAGCATTTGCACAGATACAACGGAAAAGTAAAAAAAAGAAAAAGTACATCGCGAGTAGGGCTTAAACCCCGGACCTTTCCTACCGTAAGCTAACGCTCTACCTTTTTTTTCCACCAGAGCTGCTGGAAGGAACGTTTATAGTAATGCTTCTTCTACTCTCCGCACGTCGGATATCTCTTAATTATCATTTACACTTTTGCTACCGAAGGGAGGATTTTTCTTAGATACTCTATCGATACACAAGGTTTGGTTACGATCTGAATTTTTAACATCGGGATATTTTTGTATCAGTTAATGAAAGGGAAAATTTTGTTGATTGACAACAAGGTAAAACGTATAACAACTAATGGTATATCAGAGAGACTTCTCTGACTACGTAACAGGGAGACTGCAGGCTTCCTGCCTACCAATTTTCAGACCTTAATTCAATATCGGATGGTAAGAAAACAGTCTTTTTCAGTCTACAAATTCCTTCATATGTATTTATAAATTAACTGAGACCCACATATGAGATTTTGTAGGACAGTAGTCTATAGCCTCATCTACTGTCACACTACCGGGAGCTTCGCCTCTGGTCAATCAAACGTTAAACCTATACATTTTACAGGTCAGTCACATTAACTATACTTCCTCTTAATTACTCGAAAAGTACGTATCGTAGGAAAATTTTTGAAAGAGAGTTTATGCCTCAGAAATTATCAGGAAATAACATGACTAGTCTCCATGGGAGCGAAATTTTTTTCGTTTTGTATAACATTCTTCGAGCGTCCACTTTGAATGATCTATGTCGTTGTAAATGTTTCGCTTAAACCTTTCGAACTACACCTCAACTATCCTCGTAGCTCTAATAGTTGCTGAGTTATAATTTGTCGACGAACCTATCGAGATGATCTATGCAGCATAGAGCTCATCGTGCCGAGACTTTTCGAACCACACCTCAACCACCTTCGTAGCCCTAGTAGTTCCTAAGTTGAAAGTTGTAAAGAGACTGACTGACCGACGCCTTAAATTCATTTATATAAGGATGCTACTGAAGCCTAAAAAGAATAAACATGAATAATGACATTCATAAAGTAAAGAGATGGATATACAAGGATTAGTCATCTTGAATCTTCCCATATGAGCCAAGTTGTCGACAGTATTTGTTAACTCATGTAATCGGGAGAATTAGCCTGTGTGTATAAAATAATTGAACCCCTCCTCCATTTTCTTTTTTCATGCGATTAGAACCGAATGCCAATTTACAATGTGGCCAGAAAGTCCCTTTACACCTGAACTAAATGCGTGTAACGGTGTAAGATGGTAAGATTTGAACCTCTCATCCCGATCATTGATATGGCAACAGTGCTCCTCACGTGAATTGCAACGTATTGCCGCGTAACTACCACGTGACTGCCCAGGGAGGAGAATAAAGTCTGTGCGTTGACCAGCTCATTCTCTCGCCTTTCTGTGTTTGGTGAAGAGCAATGGCAGATACCAGCGCCTTCACTTTGGAGGAGCGCTTAGTAACAAGTGTGTGGGTCCATGAGCGGAAGCACAACAACGAAAATATGATACAGGTGATGGATAGGCTTCGTGAACGGTTCGGTAAGGAGCCACCAAGTCATTAGCCTTTGATCACGTGGGAGAAGAAAGCTTTTCACCTTGGAAGTGTTTTGGATGCCACCCTGCAAGTCGACCAGAAAGCGTCCTGCAGAACTTGGAATGAAAAGGAGCAAAATGCAACTCCACATGAAAATGGACTTGGGCCTGCAAGCATTCCGGTGTATGGCCATCAATGAACTAACGGACGATGACTTAAACCGCCGGCTGGAAGCGTGCAGAATCTTGTTGGAAGCCTTCCCCACCGTTCCTGCTCGGAAGTCATTCTTTTCTCTGATGAATGTGCAATTTATCGGAGTTCGCGGGATAGGAACATCTTCATGTGGGAAAGGAAAACCCACATTTTTACCAAGAAATTGAGAACAATCCGCACGTCATGCTTTCGGCGGGGATGACTGAAAAACACATCTTTGGTCCGTACTTCTTTAAGGGTTCCGTGACCCAGGTTACTTATCTGGGTATGTTGAATGACTCGCTTCTTCCACAGCTGCAGGATTTGGATATCAACGACACTGTTTTTTTACCAACACGATGGAGCTCCCGACCACTTCGCACTTGCTGTTCGTGAATGCCTGAATGAACTGTTTCCTGGCCGGTGGATAGGACTTGGGCCAAATTCACCAGCCCCTTATCCTTGGCCGCCTCAAAGTCCGGACCTTACGACCCATACAATGCCGTATCATCAAATCATACGTCAGGAAGAAGCGGTTCGTGGACACTGATCTTCCAGCATGTGACACCGCAGCTGCTAAAGCGGATGAGTAGGATGACATGGAGGCTTATCAGAGTGTGCAGGGATAATGGTGGTGCTCAGACGGACATTTTGGACAAATAACTGTAAGTGTTATTCACGTTACAATGAAATAATTGCACGTGTAAAGGGACTTTCTGGCCATCCTATATATATATATATATATAATTGAATGCTAGTATGTGTGCGTGAGCACCATGCTAAAACGGTCTCACCGATTGCAATGATTTTTCGACAATGATTAGACAATGGACCGAACTAGGATGTTATCATATTTTTTTTTTATTCTAAAATTATTATCTTCAGAGATACGTGACCATCTATTTTTCCATTGAATTACAATGGCTATGGTAACAACATTAGAATCACAAATAAATAAATAGTTTATAATTTTAAAATTTAAATTTGGATTGTAGTAAATAAAAATATTTATATTCAATGTTTTAAAGCATTTTAGTATTATTGGACAGTAGTATTAGTAGAAGTATTTATATTATTATTATTATTATTATTATTAGTAGTAGTAGTAGTAGTAGTAATAGTGGTAGTAGTAGTAGCAGTCTGCCTGAGTCTTACATGTCGAAAGGCCATAAATAAAAGTCAATTCAGTTCAATACTACTAGTAGTAGTAGTAGTAAGAGCTGTAGCAGATCTGCACTATGGAGACGCAGTCCCCGGAAAGTCTGGTTACGATAAAGGAGGCGCAGCCCCCCCAAACTCCCAAAGTTAGGGGTAGAGTCCGCCACGGGGAAGTGAGTATTGGTAATAGTCCCGATGACTGATGCGAACATATTTTATTCTCCCCGCACCAACGGGCGGGCAAATCAGCTAGTAACCGATAAAGTATAATTTGGTATTTTAATGAAATCTCGTGTGCACGAGATTCATTTATGCCTTGTAATTTACTAAATTAAGGAAATATAAAACGAAAAATATACGTAAAATTGTAAAACAAGCTCATTCAAAACTAAAATATTAGAACTAAATAATAACACAGAAAATAAAATTGGATTTAACAAATAAGAAGTTTAAATGCGTTTACAGGGGTTTGAACCTCGTAATATCAATCTAGATACAGGAATTGACTGTTGAAGGGTCTAACAGCTTTCAGCTTTTCGTGTGGACGTCAACGCGAAACATTACGTCATAGATTATCAGCTTGTGTTGTTAGCGAGGCAGCGAGTCAATCAACTGTGGCAAATGTTTTCTTGCACAAGTCCAGCCAAGTCTAATCGTTTGAGATTTTTTTTTATTCAAGACGGTATGAGTCATGTTGCTAATTTTAAATACGGTACTCCACAAGCTACTAAAGATACCGTATATTTTGCCGAAAATGAAGAGAAATTATGAATGAAAGTCATTTGTAAAATTTTGTGGTGTTCGTTGGTGAATGGTTTGCGTAAAACCAACAGAATAATATTAAATGTATATCAACACAAAAGTATTTTACACAGTTCTGAAGAAAAAATATGTGTGACGTCTTTATCGAGGATCTGAGTATGACACTGAACTGAGTTTGATTCAAAATTTAATTTTCTTTATTTTTTTTCTAAACAAAGAAGTCCATCCTTTAAAATAAACTTGAAGTGAAATAAAAGGATTATTTAAAGCAATTTAGGAGAATTAATGTGGTAATAGCGGCGATCCGTTTCAGGCTTAAGCACCAAGTGCTGCGAATCTTTACTCAACCACTCTGTCCGTCTCTCGACTACTTCCAACTCAGAAACTACTAAGACAGCATAAAGCATGATGCCATACTGCCTCCTGCCAAGCAATTGTTGGGAGTTACTTGACGAAAAAGTTGAGTGAACAGATTGACAACTTTTTTGTAGCAATAAAGGGACATCTGCTGTCTTGTTAATAATTTGCCGGGACAACGGGACACATGACAAAAAAAGATAGTTCCATTAAAAACAGGAAGTCCAGTCATCCTACTATAAAGGCCCGAAGCGCCATGAATAAAATTTAATTGAATAAATTCATGGAGAGAATACATTTAACCGCATATTTCTCTCGCTTCATTAAAATTAGCGGACAACAGGTTCGCTTTTCTGACGATTTTTCCCTCACTCGTAACGTAATAAAAATCTTCCTATCAACAATTAGTTAATACTAATTATAATATAATTTAAGTAAATTAATCACACCATTTTGCATTCCGGAAAAAAACAAATGTTCAGGGCGGAGAAGCGACTTGAACTGACAACCCTTTGCTTCGCGGTCAACAAGCTTAACCACTACGCCACAGAGGGCGCTGCTCAATCGTACTTTCATCAGCGTTTATTAGCACAGTATTGAATGACAGTCTTCGCTTCGAAATTTCAAGCCAATCTTGTGTCTTTCTTCTCGCCTTCTCGTGGATATAATAGCTTATTCTACATGATTATGCAATGCATATGTTGTATCTGTAACTTTTGTTTGTGTAATGTTTTATTTGAAAGAACATTGTCTGTAATCTCAATTGCTGGTAATACTAAAGATATACACTGTTTCATAGAGCCAAGAGAAATACCACTTCTTTCATCTGAATTTCCCCGTCAATTTCCCTATGTTGCCAAGTCTTTCACTTTTGGACTTAATTTTTTTCGATCATTTCTTCATGTTTCTGTTTTTTCGTTATAATTTAATTATTTATTAATATTTTTGTGACAAAATTTCAGAAAATATTCGTCTTTCCATACTTCACGTATTTAACAATTAATCGAACGCAGAATTCAATGAGAAAAATATTATTTGCCAAAAGCTGTCAAATAAAGACATGCGAAAAAAAATTGGAGCATGAGTGTACATTACTTTTGTTTTACTTAGGTTCATTTTAAGTCCTATTTTCGAACTATCATTACACAACTTTTCCATTCTGAATTGTAGTTCTTCTGCACTTGAAGTAAACAGGATTATATCGTCAGCGAATTGTAGTTGATGAAAGTATTTACCATTGATTTTTATTCCAACTTGATCCCAGTTTAAATTTTGGAACTCTCTCTCCAGGACCACACAAAACAGTTTTGGAGAAATTGAATCTCCTTGTCTTACGCCTTTTCCAGCTTTAAATTTTTCACTCTCTTGATGTAGTTTAATGACTGATGTGGCAGTCGAATAAACTTGATGTATGCACTTTCAATGCCTTGATGTTCAAATGATTTAAGTACTGCTGCCAAAGGAGACCGAATCGAAGGCTTTTTCAAAATCTATGAATCCCAAACAAAGTGGAAGTTCATATTCATTAGTCCTTTCCATAACTTCATTTAGTGTTTGTGTGTGGTCCGTTATTCTAAATCCACGACGAGATCCGGCTTGTTACCTTCTCTGGTTAAAATCTTAAATTCCGTTCAATACGATTCAAAATTACTTCTTTGTACATTTTTTATTTAACTGACAGTAGACTGAAACTGGCACACCCCATACTCACTGCGACACCTAAAACTGAAAGAGTTTTCCCGTGGTGCCCCAAAATTGTCTACAACAGATCGCCGAGCCTTAACACAATTCTCACCACAACTTGACCAATCCCGCCTCCTTCCCCTCCCCCCCAAACCTGGCAAGTGCAATAGACCCCGCTGCAAAACCTGTTCTATTTTTGACTCCAGTCTTTCCTTCGTACATCCTATCACTCACAAGAGGTACTTCCGCTGCAATTTATTTTTAACTTATCAATTAAAACTGCAACATTTCCGGATAAATGGAAGGAAGCTGTTGTGTGCAAAATTCCAAAATCTAATTCTAAAAATGAAGTAAGCAACTACAGGCCTATCTCAATACTATCATCCTTTGTTAAAGTGTTTGATTGTCTCATTTGCAATAGGATAATTAATCATGTGCGAAGTGCAATTTTGCCATTTCAGCATGGTTTTCTGACTAAAAGGTCAACTGAATCAAATCTGGCTGTAATTACTGACTACATAGCATCAGGTTTAGACAAAGGTGCACAAATTGATGTTATCTACACTGACCTGGCCAAAGCATTTGATACCGTACATCATGATATCATGTTAAGTAAGCTCAGTTACTTTAACTTTACTGAACTCTCGCTAACTTTCATTGCCTCATACTTAAAAAATCGTAAACAATCTGTTCATTACAAAGAGTTTATTTCAAAACAATATGAAGTTCGATCCGGTGTTCCCCAAGGTTCAAATTTAGGACCTCTTCTATTTCTTATATTCATTAATGACTTAGCACATTGTATTATGAACTCTAAAAAAGTACTATTTGCTGATGACCTAAAATTATATTTGGAAATATCCTCCATTGAAGACTGTGATAAACTTCAGTGTGACTTAATCAATGTTGCTAAGTGGTGTGAAAAAAATAATCTTGTTATAAATGTTAATAAATGCAAGACAGTCTCTTTCACAAAGCTTAAAAATAAGTATAACTACACATACGCAATTAACGGTGTTCATATAAACATTGCCAATTCAGTAAAAGATCTGGGTGTAATCTTTGATTCTCATCTAACATTTAATACGCATATTATGACCATGAGAAATGAAGCCTACAGAAACTTAGGATTAATTATCAGATTAGGAAAGGATTTTAATAATCCGCAGGTTCTTAAATTACTATATTTTATTTATGTCAGATCTAAATTGGAATACGTATCTGTAGTATGGAATCCACAATGGAGTAAATATTCTGGGACCGTTGAGGTAATTCAGTCAAAATTTTTTAGATTCTAAGCGTACAAACAAACAGGTTTTTATCCAAAATTTGATTCATCGTCGCTACTGGCAGTCAACTTTGATCTTCTGACTTTGGAGAAAAGAAGAATTATTAATGATATTGTATTTCTTTCTAAAATATTTAATAATGAAGTTGATTGTATAGACTTAACCGCAGTTATTTGCATAAAAGTTCCCTCACTTAGAACTCGTATGCGAAATAATGAGTTTTTCTTCTGTCACAAAGCCAGAACAAATTCTGTGTTAAAGTCTCCCATATGGCGAACTTGTACTGCTTATAATAAGTACTTGGATACAGATAACGAAATAAATATCACGAATATTGCAAGAGCAGTTATACACTCTAGATTGATTCAATATATGTCAATATACTAACTGAAACTTTATTTTGTGGAAACTATATCAATGTTTTGTTCTGCTTTATGCAACGGAGAAGTTATTATTATTATTATGTTTTATTTATCTTCGAAAAATTATGTTAATGTCTTTGTCTGTGCGATTGGGTTTGTACATTTTTTCTCTCTATCTTGCGGAAACTATTATGATGACTGTTTTGTTCTATGTGATTGGGTTTGTAAAGTTTTTTTTTTTTTTTTTTTTGTTATGTATACAACTTGAATTATTTCATTATGCAATGGAAGACTTTAATTAGGCATTAGTCTGTTGTTTTCCAAATAAATAAATAATCTTTCCCACACTCGGGCAGTTGCATATCTTCCAACCTGATTTATATCCTACTCTGTAAACTGTGTTCCGCCTTCTACGTTCGCGAAACCCAAACTCCTCTAACATTCCGCATCAACAACTATCGTTACTCCTCCAAATCTCAACTTCCGCATCTACTCATACCTGAACACACTTTCTATCACGGTTGCACCTTTGACGAAACCTTTCGAGTCAGAATCCCGAAAGTCCTGAACCCTGACTCACCTGCTACAGTAAGAAAGAGATGGGAGCAGACGTACATCTCCAGCCTTTCCGCCTACCATGAACCTGGCCGCAGTTGCCTGTAACTCTTTGCAATGCTGTGCCGTCTTCTTCTTTCTTTCTCTGCCTTGTTCAGTCTCTAGTTGCACTTTTATTGTATGCTGTCTTTCTATATTGTTTCTTTGTTCTCCCCTTCATTTTCATCATTATTTTTATTATTATTTTCCCCCTGCCCTCCGATTTTTTACCCTCTTTTTTTCTTCAGGAAGCCCCTTACATGCTCCTAGTAACCTTTTGCACTTTCTTCTCCACTTGGGGTTTTCTCCGACCCATCTAGTCATTTTCCCGCCTCCATAACCTTGCCACACTGTCACCCAGCATCGTTGGCAATATGGCATTTCGTTAACACCACTCCCGCACCTGCCCTTCCTACAAGTTGAAAACGCAATTACGAAACGAACTAATTTTCTATAGTGCTTTGAAGTTCGTGTGCTCGTATCTAAAGATTTCACTATGTAAGTATGCTTTTTTCTACCTTGTTTACCATCATATATATATAAGGTAAATTTTAGACAAATGCAGGAGAAAAAAGGATTACTTACAGATTAGTAAAGCACTAGATCACACACATTCACATTTACACACAAAAAAAGTCACTATATTTCGTGTATTCATACTTTTTGACAGGAAGACAGCGAAGTTCACGTGTTCACAAAGTGCAAGTTTGAAGAGACAGTGGCGAGACGTAGCGGACAAAACATCAAAACTGGAGAACAGCTGTCTGCTGTAGCGCGTAGATATCCGGAACTTGAAATAATAACTGTATAGCGTGTAAGTACAAGGTGGGATCATGGGTCGAAATGTCTTGAAAGTGCAGAGGAAAAGGGGAGCTTAGAGTTATTGAAGGTTAAGGCCAGGTTTTATTTTCGCGCTCAAACCGTGAATAAAGGCATTCTCCCACAGACGGCGTATTGAGGTGCTGGTCGTAGGTGGTAAAATGTGGATTATGGCAACCAAGGAAGATAGATCAAAATTGGTATTGTGGGACTCGGTGTTCAAGGAAACTGGGGCATCCGGTTTGTTGATAGTACAGAAGTGACGATGGTTATTAATTCGAATGTTAAGAGCACAACTTGTTTCCCCCGCACATAAAAGGCATCACAGAACTTGCAGGTTAGGATGTATATAACATTAGGGGTGTGGCATGTACCCTTGGGATTTTGGGTGTACCAACCATTAGCAGTATTGATAGTAATTGTGGGAGAAGTGATGAAAATTGAGCAGACCGTACATCTGGGTCTCTGGAATGTGTGTGCACCGGTTTGGTGTGGTAAGGAGGGATTCATACGGACCAAGATGTTTCTAAGATTAGGTGGACGTTGAAAAACTAATGTAGGTTTGGTGGGGAATATTGATCTTGTGTCTGAGTCAGATTGGAGAATGTGTAAATTAGGGTGTAAGATTTGTTTGACCTTGGTTAGTTTGAAACCTTTCCTTCGTACTAGTTATATATATATATACGAGGTGTGACACAAAAAAAAAAAACGGATTGTAGCTGTATTACTAAAAATAATTAACATAAAGCATATTGATTTTGCACGGATAAAGTACCATGCCTACCATACCTAGTACCGTGAATTGGACTGACCCGACCCAGCCATTCGCAATACAAGCGACAATGAGTGGAACACGTGTGTCAGTGCGTTGGCGGAAAATGACGAGCGTGAAAGTATAATAAAGGATAAACATCAAGTTTCTTGTGAAACTTCGAAAACTTGGAAAGGATTGATGACGACCCAAATTTGTTGAATTTGGTTGTAACTGTCGACGAAACGTGGATATTTACCTTTGACCCCGAAACAAAGCGACAATCTATGCAGTGGAAGGGTCCTGGCTCCTACCGGCCCAAAAAAGCTCGAATGTCAAAGTCCAGATTTAAGGCAATGTTACCTGTGTTCTTTGATGTTCGTGGAATAGTGATGATTGATTGGGTTCCTGACGGACAAACTGTAAATCAACTTTACTACCTTCAGGTGTTGGGAAAGCTTCATGAAAACGTTCGAAAAAACTGCCTCAGTTGTGGGAAAGTGGCTGGATCTTGCATCGGGACAATGCACCCGCCCACAAGGCACTATCCGTAAAACAATTTTTGGCTAGAAAAAACATTGCAGTGTTAGAACACACGCCGTACTCGCCTGATTTGGCACCCTGTGATTTTTTTTTGTTCCTGAAAATCAAATATCAACTGAAAGGAACATATTTTACTTCCGCTAATGAGGCTAGAAAAAAAACGGCAAACGTACTGAAGACCCTTACAGAAGATGACTTCCAGGGATGTTACAAACAATGGCAGCGGCGAATGAAGAAGTGTGTTGAAGCAGAGGGGTACTACTTTGAAGGTGACACCACCGACAGGAACCAGTAATGTAAGTACTCAGAGTAATTACTTCAGTCTGTTTTTTTTTGTATCACACCTCGTATCCATCTGCCATTAAATTTTGATGTTTATGCTTCTGGTGATGGAACTTCCGATTGTTCCGAAACTGTTCAGGTTAAGTGATAACATTTTGTGTTTCATTTGGGAACTTCTCATAACGCCAAGTACTATGTTAATTTTCTCTTTCAATACTTATTATTTATTTCTCTTTTCAGTTTACTTATATTGTTTCTTTAAAATTGCAGATAACATATATGCTCTAGAATCTCCTGGCTCGTGGTTCCTACTTGCATTTCATTTGCCAAGTTGCTTCTGATCATGCCGTCGACCATATTAGTTACTCTGTTTGAGATTCGCGCTCGGTAGTCGAGCTCACGAAACACTTCCTGTGTTTTTTCCTAAGTATTCCAGAGGCTAGCTCAAAAATATTAAAATATTTCTGTGTCATTGTTTCAAGTGGAATTGTATATTTAAGATCACTGTAAGGGTAGTACACTTTCGCTAATTTAGTTTTATGTCATACGGTGCTTGTAAAGTACAAGAAATAGAGTAATTTACTTCAATGAAATATAGAGAACATCTAGGTATATTTTTTTTTAATATGAACTATTGAACTACTTTTTCATTGTTATTTATTTTTCTCCAACAGAGTGCCTTATTGAAGAAAATACTTTCTTCATTGTTAGTCCTAAAGATGTTGTTGTCGCTAAACCATACAATGCTGACGATCGTATTCAGTGGCTTATGGAACATTGGTGAGTGCATTTTAAAATTTTTCAAGCAACATTTGAGCTGTGCTAATGTTGCCAGATAGCTTTGTTTATTATGCAACTTTATTTCTCTTCTAGTCGTAATAACTTGAATATGATCTTGACTGCGTTCTCGTTAAGTTTGTAAGTAGTTTATTATGTATGTATATGTGTGTTGTTTATTTTGAACCTAATTCACCGTTTGAGCGCTACGAACAATTTTTCATGTATATTAAGAGCAACTGTCCACCTGGTAGTACAGTTTGCCTTCTGGGAGGCTTTAACATACCAGAAATGGAGAGTCCAAACTTAAACATTAGTAATGCTTCAGTTAAATGTCAAGAATTGATCAATTTTATTTCATATTTTGAGTTAGAATCATATAACAATATAACGAACAAGAACGGCCGTACTTTAGATTTATTTTTAACTAACATTAAAGTTGAACATGAAACTTCCCCAATTGTGAAAGAAGGTCCTCATTATCCTGCGCTGTTAAATTACAGTATCTTGTACCAAACCTTCAAAAACAATATTAAAAGCTATAATTTCATTCAAGCCAATTTTGAATTGCTTTATAGGAAACTAGCTGGAGTTGACTGGGGATGCTTAAAAAATTTGGTAATGTTAATGAAGCTCTTACTAGGTTCTATGAAATACTTTATGATACTCTCGATAAATGTGTTCCAGTAAAGAAAACGGTCACTAACTCTTATCCATGCTGGTTTACTAGAGAAATAATTACAAATATTAAACGTAAATTTTATCATTATAAGAAATGGAAAAGAACAATTGGTAACCCTCAGTATCATTATAGAGAATTTGTCTAATTAAGAAAACAAGTAAAAAAAGATATATCTTTAGCTTACCAGGAGTTGTTAATTGATACTGAAAATAGCATTCTAAATGACCCAAGTAACTTTTGGGAATTTATCAAGAAAAAAAGCACTACATCTTCCACCTTTAAATATGACATACAATGGACAAATAATCTACAATAGTGATGAGATTGCCAATTGTTTTGCAAGCCATTTTCAATCAGTATATCAAGAAACGTCTGCAAAGTATGAGATGAAGGATGTAGTCTACAAATGTGATTCAGTAGATTAATTTGATCTGTTGAATGTAACTTTAAGAGAAATAGAAGATGCCATAAAGAAATTGAAACTAAAAAAGTCTCTCGGACCAGATCACGTACCTCCTTATCTCGTGAAAGGCTGCGGAGAAATTCTTAAACTTCCGCTGCAATTTATTTTTAACTTATCAATTAAAACTGCAACATTTCCGGATAAATGGAAGGAAGCTGTTGTGT
>JAGDQP010038068.1:0-18325 GCA_022664845.1 Lepisma saccharinum
GCTACTGGTAATAGCATATGGAACCTAGTTTCGAATCCCCTGGAGACAATAGTACAACTATTCCACGGAGAGAATTCTTTCAAAGAAACCATGGACAAGCACAAAGCTAGCTGACATGACATGAGAATGCTTGTGAGAGCTTTGGCACTGTCAGGAATTAGGTATTAATAACTTTAACAGTCAGTTGATACAGTACTTAAATTTTAATGCGACCAATTTTGTAAAGTAATTTTTGATTATCTACAGAACAAAAACGGAAGTATAACGCACTATAGCTAGATTTAGCCTGGCACGGCCTAATTCACCCGTGATTACTGAACGGTTTCACCGATTGTGCCAGTGTAGAGGTCAGCCAATAAAAGAGTATTTACAGGAGCTTGGAACATAGGCTAATAGATGACAATTTGGGGTTTTCTTAGACGAAGCATTAACAACACAATCAGTATATATATGGTATAATCGATAATAATCTACGCAAAAGATTACTATCAACAGAAGACCTAACCTATGAAAAGACTGCGAACATTCCTATACAGCAAGAAATGATTGAACGTAATAGTCAATTCTTGGCACGACACACAGGTCAAACACCGATGTTGGGAAGTGGAATAAATCACATTCTAGATAAAAGAACTCAGAACACCAGGTAAGACACAAAATACGTCTTGTCCAATGATATATAGATGCCGATTTTGTTCTCGTAATCAGCGTAGGAACTTCATCCCATCCTCGTCAATTGATAGACGCAAAAGTACGAGGTGAGATCGTGAGACTGACGAGGCTACTTAAATTATATAAACTATCTTTTGATTTCGCAACGGATACATATGAACTGTAGACCTCATGAATGTGCCAACACGAAGTTCGTCGTTGTCTAAATTGAGAAGTCTGGCGTTCAACTACAAACACTTATTATTACATGACAAGTAGTGGGTATTATGGAGCGTGATTCCTAAAACATCTTTCAAGGGCCTTCAAATACAGTTCAGGTAGTGGGCCCCTTAAAACTTGCAAGGACCTTTAGGATACTGATCAGGTCTCAAAATAAAAAGTCTTAAGTACGTAAATACTGTGCCTTAAGAGAGTTTGAATTTAGTAAATTCTTGTGCACTTATATTTTTTTTATTTATGGCCTTTAGGCATCTAAGGCTCAGGCCGGGATAGGGGAGGGAAAGGAAGCGGGAAGGTGTTGGCCACGGCCTATGTTGAAGGTGTCATCCCGGCATTTGCCTAGTGTGACTGAGGAAACAGTCAGGTTGGTCGGGCGCTGGAATCGAACCCTGTGTTCACTTATTATTCAACTTTACAGGCTCCTTCCAGCGATTTGTGAGGGTCCTACAGTAGGCCTGCTGAGATTACAACACCATAAGTCTTGTGTAACAAAATTGCTAATTTTAGGATCCCAACAAGACACTAACGCCACAAGTAGTAGCAAAAGTGGATTGAATGGTCTTCTTTACTGGGTAACATGACGCTTTAAAGACAAAAGGTCCGGTACGGGGGAGGGGGTCGCCTGGGAATTTCCGTGTTCCCGGCCGGGCCCTAGTTTCAATTCTCCTGGAGTCTTCAAAAGTAACTAGGGAGCTGTACAACTGTTCCACGGAGAGGTTTCTCTGAAAGAAACCCTAGGTAAACACAAAGCTAGCTGACATGACAGTACTTGTTGAGAATTTTGGCAATGTCAGGGCTACGTATTAATAACTCACTTTAACATAAAGTAATTTTTGTTTATCCGCTGACCAAACTGGAAGTATAACAAACTTAAGCAGGATATAGCCTGGCCTGACCCCTGGTAATTCTACTAACTTTTCAAGATTCGGAAGTGTATTGTGAGCTTAAGTTTATTAGGCGTGACCATAAAAAATAGATATTGATAACCAAGGAAAGACTAGTGTTTAACTTTATGGAAAGGCATACTTCGCTTAAGTTGTTATTTAATATGGCTATTGCGGAGGAACTTTTTTAACAGAAATTTTAACAGGTGGTTACATTATAAAAAGAAACAGTTACGTGCTACGTTCTAAGTGTCCCCATGCCTTCCTTCAAATGAGTCAATATTTTATCAATTCTGCACACCTTGTAATGTATTCAAAGATGTTAAGAAAAGGAATTTGTAAAGCATGCCTCGTAGAATACAACAGTGGTGGGGTTGGGTATACAGGTGATACGTCTCAGACAACTGAAGTACCTAGAAATGTTAAATCAATCAAACTTCTCGCTTAATAGGAGGAATTGATGTTATTAAGAAACAAAACATGAACAAGAATTGAAAACAAAAGCATGGAGAAACTATGAGTACAAGACATTTAAAAATTTTCTTTCAGAAAACTTGATACATTTACAATAATCTGTCTACACATGCACGAAACCTCTTTTGTGTATGAAACGAAAACAATAATTTTATGCACAAAAAAGGTACAAATAGTGTATCTGTTACAGTGAGAACATAAACTTTTGAACACCACAATGTATATGTTTATCTTTAGATAAAGAAAATCAAAACTCATAATGGTAATATTTAGCACATACATTAATTTAATTGAAAAGAGGTGATTTTTTTACTTCCAACATTTTGTGAACACTTTTTCAGTTTCTTTCAATTTATCTTAATTAGGTCAGTAATAAATATGAGAGCTGTTTTACGTTTTTATGTTATAATGAATTGAAAAATAAATACCCAATTATATATAATTTAAATACTTGTCACATAATAATTATTGTAATTACAAATAAATATAAATGCATTAAAATTAATGTAGCTGGGACTTAATTATTTGTAGACTTAACATCATGAAAAGTAGTTCCAACTACCTCTCGAGAATGGCTTGATATTATTTTGAGATTTTATAGTTTCAAATTATTTTTTTTCTTTCTTATCATTTTAAGCTTATGATAAGCCATTGCGATAAGGATTATATTATTTACCATACATTGCAAGAGCAAGTTCTGTTGTTCAAATTTAAAAGCATATTCGTCACAGTTTTTAACGAATCAAGTTGTAATTTTTTTTTCTACACTTTTTCACTTCCAATTTCGATTTGAATGTATCAGCAAAAACAAACTCGAGAATGAAAAATCCAAATTACAAATCAGAAATACCAATAGCATTTATGTCTACGCAGTTTATTAAATAGTTTTTTACGGACTTGTGTTGCCATACAACTTACAACATTGGTCAGGACAGTAGTTGTTAGCAACTGAATGACTTTTGATTACATCCCTTGGAAAATGATTTACAACAAAGGACAGATGGTTACGCTTTATACACGAGTGAACTTTCTAAATCTTCTTACCAAATGACTTTACCACACTGGTAATATATATTTACTCTTTTTTATATACGTGAGTGAATTTTGAAATATCTTTCTAGATTACCTTTCTCACAAAATGACTTACCACACTGGCCACACCTTTTTCATACATGTATGAATTTTCAAATGTTTTTTTTTTTTTCTAGATCACTTTTCAGACTAGTTTCGTAGGTCACAAATGTTCTCTTTACTACCCGAGTGAATTTCAAAATGAACATAAACTCTAATACTCATCATCATATGGGTCAGGATATTGTGAAGGAGCTTCTTCTCGCTTTTTAGTAACTTTTGGATATGTTGTTCCAGACCAAATGGATGATCGAATGCAAAATTAAAAGCATCTGTGATAATCTCTGCAAATTTATGAAGACTGGATGTACCTATCACTGCCATCTCACGATGGATTTTTTTGCCTAGAGTAATTTTGAATAGGTATACTTTTTCTTTCTTGTCCTGCTCACACCTGTCCTCTTTAATACCTGAGTGAATTTTCCTCTTCTTTGAACGACCCGTCAATTCCATTTCATCTGAAGTACTTGGCGTCTCCCGGACAGCTCGAGAAGATGCATAGTCCGACACTTGAACTGACGTTGAATCTGTTCCAGAAGATAATTCATCCTTTGTGGAAATGCAGCCAGGAGCAATGTTAATGGACTTTTTAATCGCTGATGTCTGGCATTCCAGAGTTTTGTGGGTGCCTAAATGGCGAGAGGAACCTTCAACATCTATCAGCGTTTCTAATACAAAAAAGAAAAGGAAAAATTAAGAGTAAAGTGGCATGGACCAACATTTTGTATTTTTATTGAATATGGAAAAAATATTGTTAGTAAGTTAATATGAAACTCGAATTAAATATCTGACGGGAATCATTTACACAGTATATTGTGTTTGCCGCGCAGGATGATGAAGGAGAAATGAACTCCACGCCACGAACAACTAAAGAGTTATGATACATCGAAACCAAAGCAGAAACATGTTTTTGTAAACTCAAAGGTTTAAACTTAGCACAAACAAAAACAAATTTTTATGATTAATTCAAGCTACGTCAAACGTTCCTCAAACTGTCAACAACTAATACCTCCGTTAGTGAATACTGCTGTAAGATGTTTGCGTTCCTCTTTAGATCTATGTACTTCGGATTTCTTAGACTCAACTTTTTCAACGTTGCATGGTAAAATGAAGCTTTTGTGGATAATTCTTTTACCTTCCGGAAAAACACCTTCGACGCAGAGAAATATCACAATGAGTATTTTGGATAGGTCGTCTGAGAAAGAATTCTGCCTGTCTATAGTAACTACGTATGCCAGGGGTAAACATGCAGCAATCTCATGAGTAGAGCCCGGAAGTTTGGCAAAATGCCTTTTCGTTATTGTCACGAATTATTAGAATATAAACGATAGGTAACCTTTTCAGTCATCGTCGGAGCGATTAAAGAGAGTTTGCCTTTTTTGCCTATTTCATCTTCTGTTGCCTATTTTTAAAACATAATGTCTTACTCTGACTTTTAATGTATTTTAACAAATTTGTCTTTACTTTCTTGCCGTTAAACGCACACAAAAATATAGGGATTCTGCCTTTCCCGCCATAAGTTCTCTTCTAGGCGTGAATTCAGAGGGAGAAAATTGTGAGAAGGGATGATTCTTTAAGTGAAAACTTTGGTAAACTTTTATTTTTTATATGGGCCAGTCCAGTAACTTTGGACTTCCACCGTCACGATTCGCCTTTAGCTGTTAAAATCCACTGACTCGAACCCGGAACCTTCGAGCCAGTGGCCTACCGCCGCAAGCCGGTGGATTGTTCTTTAAGTATTTACATTGACTGTCACCCTTCACTGCTTCAGTGTTTTCTGGAACTTGGCACTATTCATGGTTGTGAAACCTGTCGCTTATTGATGACCTGATACCACACGCATACTATAGGTTGCCAGAAGTAATAATGAAACTTCAGAACAAAGGCTTAAAACTGATGACAACAATGGATACTGTGGGAGAAACAATAAACTGTTGGAAGTACTGTGTAAAAAGGATAAAACTATGAATGACAAATTTAAACATGTAATGCGTGCAAAGAGGACCTAGGGAAAATTAAAAGTAGGCGTTTATGCAGTGTTCTTCAAGTTTAAGAGTTCAACTGTCGTTGATATGAGTCCGTTAGTAATACTGTCTTTTAAGTATACCCTCTCTCATTTTTGTGGACGTTGAGACATCATACCGAACCGCCGCAGCTAAGCGATAGAGCGCTGGAAGGTCGTGGGTTCGATCCCAGCGACCGACCAACCTGACCAGGTTTTTTTTCAGTCGCCCCAGGCAAATATTGGGGGACCCCTTCAACATAGGCCCTGGGTGAAACGTTCCCGCATCCTTTCTCCTTCCTCTATCCCGGTCTGAGCCTTAGATGTCCAACGGTCAGTTCTACAATCGACCGCTCAACTTATAGTCAGCGCTAAGTTGAGGCCAACTGTCATTTTGCGCACTCTCGTTGGATAAAATCAGACTTGACCTCAACTTAGCGCTGACTAGAAGTTTAGCGGTCGATTGTAGAACTGACCCTAAAGGCCAGAAATAAAAATTGTAATTCAAATTGAGAGAGCATTTTCAAAACTGAGCACAGTTCTCTGTGACAGAAGGTTCAATGTGTGTTAAAACTTGGTGAAGCAACTTCTGGTGATGTGCAAGCAATATACAGAACACCGTGATGTAATGTAGTATGATATGATAATGAAGGATATATATTAAAATGAGAATAAGCCATAAATTTAAAAGTTTTATAATGCCTTTTATAAAGTGCCTAATTCATCAATGAATAAGTGCCTTTTTGCCTGCCTATTTCAAGTAAAATAAATGTCTGAACTTCCGAGCTTTACTCATGAGGTATTCTCTTCCCTATTCGTAAAAGCTGACCCGAGAGAAAAAAAAAAACGCTCACTTACTTTGTACTACGGTGACCCATAAAACGAAGTAATCAGAGTCTAAAAATGCGGTTCGTGTCCTCCCTTTAAACATAGAAGGACCAATAGTACTAGCACTGAAACTTTTGGGGGACCCCCACCTAATGTGGATAGGAATGACGGGCTCAATCTGAGGAGATTATAACTTTCTTTCACGCTCATTTCAAACTCGAATAATGAAAACATATTCTCATATCATAATTGATTTGGGACGATGTTTCAACGTTAAACCTGAATTTCTATTTTGTCATGCACTACAAAATTAATTAGGGTGGCTAAAAGTTACGTAAACACCTTAAATCAAAACTGAAATTCAAAACTACAAAATCAATCAATAAATAATGTAATCCACATGCCTTGCCGGATACTAGTTTGTAGTTAATTATTTCAAAATACAATACCCACGTACCATATCCACGTCGACCGATAAGGGCATATTGGAATGGGCATCGTTCCATGATATGGGTTAAGACATTGGATTTCAAACATCTTGGTCAATATCATTCAACGATATAAATCGACATCATTCAACATCGATGTTCCACAATATCGATTATCTAGATCGCTCGATCGTTAAGCGTAAGCGTATACGTAGATGAAATAATTGGAGATCACCAATGTGGATTTAGAGGAAACAGATCCACTATGGACCCGATTCTCGCCATGAGACAAATGTTAGAGAAGAAATGGGACTGTTCACCAGTTATTCACTGATTTTAAGAAAGCATATGACACTGTCAGAAGGTAAAAACTGTACAATATCCTCATACAATTTGGAATTCAGAGAAAACTGGTTCAACTAGTGACGATGTGTCTCAGCGGCCCCATAAGCACAGTATGGGTAGATAACGTCAGATAGTTTCGAGATTCGCAACGGACTGAAACAAGGTGATGCCTTGCAACCAATACATTTTTAACTTCGCGTTAGAATATGAGATTTTAGAAAATAAAAGAGGACAAAAAGGGACTAACATTGAATGGCTTAAATCAATGTTCGCGTAAGCGGATGATGTAGATTTAATAGGGGACGATACAGATGCACTACAAAGTAACACCGGTGTCTTAGTAGAAGCTTGCGATGAGACAGGTCTACAGGTAGACATAAAGAAAACAACATACATAATGACAAGCCGAAACACTGAGAATAAAGGAAGTAAATCCATAAACAATTATGAATGAGAGAAAGTAAACCAATTTAAATACTTGGGAGCATGTAACAAGCAAAAACGAGGTCACGAAAGAAATAAAAGGTCGCTTAGCATCGGGCAACACATGTTTCTACTCAGTCCAGAAACTCGTAACGTCGCAATTAATATCAAGAACGTTGAAATTGAAAATATACAGAACAGTTATTCTGGCGGTAATATTTACGGGTGCGAAAGTTGGAGTACGACCTTAACAGATGAACATAAATTACGAATATTTGAAAAGAAGGTCTTAAGCAAGATATACGAACCGAAACGGGACGATACGACCGGGGAATAGAGAAGACTGCATAATGAAAAACTTTACGGTCTTTACGACTCACCCGATGATGTAGAAATAATGAAATCGCGAAGACTAAGGTGGTCAGGCCATGTAGCTCGGATGGCGGAGAAACCAAAATCATAATCCATCATGGTTGGTAAACCGGAGGGAAAGAGGCCGTTGGGAAGACCGAGACGATGTTGTTACGATAATATTAGAAGTGACCTTCGAGAAGTAGGTGTGTGTGATGAAAACACTTGATCTTGCTTAGGATAGAATCCTATGGAGAGTTTCGTAAGCCATAAAGTAAGTAAGTTAGATCGATCAATATCGGCCAGGGATGAAGTAAACATAATGTAATCCTGCTCTCTTATCATTTTAAAAAGGAATCTTTTTATATACGATCGCCGAGAGAGACAAAACAATAGTAAAACAGGTTAGAAATAGTAAAATAAAATAACTAATGATGAAAATAATACTGTTTTTATGTAGCTAAAGTTAAATCCTTCCGTTGTGCCAATGGATTGCAACATTTGTAGCTCCTCTCCATTGTAATCATTTCACGGCTTTTCTGTTTTTCCCTTTTTGTGAGAACGTTAAAAGTGCAGTGCCGACAATTAACATGGAACATTTTCAAATGAAGAAAATTATGTAAAACAAATGTATATTACCATAACTTTAACTTATCCTACTACTAAGCGATTCATCTCTGAACAACCACACGGCCCAAGAGAATCTACCACACAAGCGTAACCAGCATAATAAATAGCCTCATTGGTTTGTTTACGTACTTCCAGTGATCACAGAATCATTGAGGGAAACAATTAACTTTGATACTTTATTCGTCTACGTCCTTCATCAAGTCGAAGGACATGTTATTTCTACATTTAAACATCCTTCCAACGGTCAACAACTTCTTTGTCACCAAAGAAAACTGGCCACGTGTGGACAACAAAGTTTCGAATTTTACATATCTCATTGCTTGAATAAAAACATCGATTGTGCACATAGATTGAGGTCGATCATAAACATAATTATCGATATTCTTCCATGACGAATGCAATATTTTTTTGAATTTATTATGAAAAAGTGTAGAAAAATTAATTTTGTTTTTCCAGAATACTTCTGAATATAGTTTTAGAAAATAGGAAAATTAGTGATACCGACAAGCGACGTCGATCCCACATCGTTCGACATGCGGGGCAGCTCTCCTACCTGCAGTAGCGACGTGATGTCTCATCAGCTGCCAAAGTGCATGTGCTACTGGGGTAGGACCAGTAATAGGATATGCATTTGAAACATGAACTGGTTTTATAATGTGCAACATTTTTATCTTAGGTTCGAATGGAAAGGTGAAATGAATGTTTAAAGATGAAATTGCTAGGATTCAATTTGAATCCGTCGTCTCTGCTTTAATTAACTTAAGACATTGCGAGAGAGAGAGAGAAAACGAAAAAAATATCGGCATGTTTGGACTACGAGCAGAAAGCTGTGAATATTAACTATTTCCGAAATGCCGAAGTAAATAATAAGGTAATGTGGCAATGTCAGCTGTGGTCAAGTTTAAATAATACATTATGCTAATCTGAGGTAGAATTCAACAATAACTTAAAATTTCACTTAATATTTACTAACAGTCGAGGCCACCTATGCAATTGGTGTAAAGAAATGAATGCATATCGTACCTGTTTGTGAAGACACCAGGATTCAATTCTTGTTTAACGATGCTTCGAAGACAATCTTTATCTTCATCTTTTACGGAACGTACATCAAGTGAGGCCTTGTCATTACTTGACTCAGATGAGAAACAGGTTTTAAATTCCTGTTTCACTAAACTATTACTTAAAGGATGAACATCTTCCGAACAACTTCTATCCCGATCCTCGCTTTGTTCTGCACAGACAAATTTGAAGTCCACAACGTTGTAATCTGCATTTTCTTTGGTAGACTCACTCAATTCTTGTGACTGGTAAACTAAAATATTCGAATCTTCTACCAAAGAAATTTCCTCTTTCACATGACTCTTCAGATCTATTTCATTCGACTCCATTATTCTGGAGTCTGGATCAGTTTCAAATGTTAGTAGCTATGCTTTCATATCTTCTCAGCTGAATCTCCAATAGTGTAGACCTGTAAAATAACAAATCTTCATTAAGTAAAGATATCAGAAGAAAACTGGTTGAATTGCCCCCCAGTCATTTCAGAATGATTTTAAATATTTCATTCTAACGATAGCTTTTAAAGTAACTGCCTCCTCCCCCGCTAGGGCCTCGCTCCTAAATCCGGTCATGCGCCTAACGACATTTGATGGTTAATAAAGTACTTGTAATATATATATATATATATATATATATATATATATATGAGATCCTGCGTAGCCTAGTCGGTAGCGCGCTCGACTTCAGTGCGAGCGGTTCCGGGTTCGATTCCCGGTGGGGGCTCAAAAATTTCGGTGTTGACCCAGCATCGTGAGGACAATTGGGGAGCTGCTGTGAATAAAATACAGTGGCGATCACAGTGAGAGCTTCGGCTCTCCTCTCCCAACCCGTCTGGTCAGCGTGGGAGCAGTAGACCAACTCCTCCCTTCGGGGAGAGGCCTCATCCACTAGTGGATTGAATATGGCTGTGATTTATTTTATTTATTATATATATATATATTAGGAAAAAAAAAACAATTCTATTGGGGCTTCCTCGGACAAAGTTTCCGGGCGACGGTGGCTCAGTTCCTAAAGCGCACACGTCTGGTGCTAGGGGTTGTCGGATCGACCCTTGTTCATGCCATGTGGGATTTTTGGTGGGTAAACACCGTGTGCGTTTGTTTTCTCGGGGTGCTCCCGTTTCCTCCCACCTTCTTCATTCCACCAATTCATCCCATCATCATCCATACAGCCTGAGCCATAGTTGCCTAAAGGCCTTAAATAAATTCATTATTTAAGTTTTCTCGGTCTGAGCCAAAGCTGCCTAAGGGCCAAAAGTGGACGGAGCTTTTCACTCATGTACAAGGGCGCTAATTAGACATATTGCATTCGTAATGTAAATAGAAAATTTCTTGTACATTTTTAACGAGAACATTTAACTTTACAAGAAATGCATAAGGTGTACACAGTACTGAATATTCGTGATGAAAAATGTTTTTAAAAAAACGCTTTCGTCAATAAAGCAATGTTTTAGAATCTCTGCTGCGTTTAGCATTCCTACAACGTTTCACCCACTTCCACTTACGCAGGACGAATGCCACAGTTGACTGAGGCCTGTATTACTCTACTGGACAATCCACTAAGGTGGCATCCCAAGATTATACTCTTATCGAAGTCCCAGAGCTCTGCACCATGCGCCATGACCTTCACAGCTGGTTCTCTTTCTCAATGAAACCATGGTTCAGGTCAAACGAGGCCGATCATTGACCATCAGAGGATGACCGGATTACTTTTTGGTAGATAGTGTATAATACATAGCTTACAAGACAGGAAAATACAAATAAAGGCTCGTAGACAAAATACTGAATTGCGTATAGTGAAACTAGGGTCAATTCTTCAATTGGAGAATGTTAAGCAAATGAAAAGTACCTGTCAGACGGCCGTACAAATCAAGGACGCTCAACTCAAATCTACCATCAGTTAATCTCTACCACCTACGTCACAGAAGCACGAAGTAGGAACAACATTTTGGAGTATCCGCTAGAAGTTCCAAACGCTGGCCCCTCCCTGTGCAGTCAAAATTGCAACAGTACTGGTTTGGCATGGGGATCCGAGTCCTGATGCTGGCCATTCCGTCCTAAGAAAACGGTTCCGACGCGTTTTACCATGCGAATGGCGGCATGGTATCTAAACAACGACAGACTGTCACCGTACGTGCTCACCAAGGGACGTCACCCTTCACACATGTGACGGACATGTTCAACCAGTATAAACAAAATTCAAACAACTGAGGTGGAGCCCAAATGGAGGACTGTGCGCATGTGCTACACGTACCGCCAGGTTTCAACAGTGAGTGTCCGATTTAGATGATCTTTGTGCTGATGAAAATCTTCCACTAAGACCTTTGCAACAACACCTTAGCAGCCGTAGTAGTTCCTCAGCTGAATGTTGTGGATGGACGGATGATTCATGCGGTGTTGAACTCGTATCGCCGAGACCTATCAAACAACATTCAACCACATTCCTAGCTCAAATAGTTTCTGAGTAAGCAGTTCTTCAGTTGAAATTGCATGGACGGACAGAGACAGTCTACACGACTTTGACCTTTCCAACGACACCTGAACCACTTTTTTGAGCTGACAATTGTCGATAGGCGAACAGAGTGGCGAAATAAGCTTTTGCTAGAGAAGTCAAAAAACACCACTTACAGAAATTATTTTCTGCAGTTTCGCTATATAGCAGACTCTACAACATAATAGAAACAGAGGTAACAGTAGTGGACGGTTAAAAATAATAACCACCACGAATAATGTGGCGGTGAACACATGCATAAGACTTGGTCTATTATGTGCCAACATTTGGAGGATAGTGGGTAAATATGTATCGCGGGGTTAATTGTGAGAAGAGATAGGAAGCAACAACATTTAAGGCATTACGAATATGTAAGATTATGAACAGATATGGACATAAAGCATTGTGACGTCTGGATAGATCGTGTGTCAACGGAAATTGTTAGTAGGTAATAACAGCGGGGAAACCTATGTAAAATGGGTGATTACGTGTTTGGACCCAATTATTGCCATTAGAATCTTATTTATGGCCTTTGGGCATCAAAGGCTCAGGCCAGGATATGGAAGGGAAAGAATGCGGGAAGGTGTAGGCCAGGATCTAAAAGTTGAAGGTACCATCCCGGCATTTGCCTGGTGTGACTGAGGAAAAACCTGTCAGGTTGGTCGTCCGCTGGGATTAAACCTACGACTTCCCGAATGCTAAGTCAACGCTCTACCACTGAGCCACAGCCGCTCGCATGGTGTCTATTCATTTTGTGACTTGCAATTCCCTGAGTTTTCCAGGAATTCCATAATATTTTTTTCTAAATTTCCTAAGTTTTTAATACATTGAAACATGATAATAATACAAATTATATTTTTTTAATTACACTACCACCCAGTCTAAGCATCTTGTACATTATTCGTAGTTTACAAGTAAGAAATAAAAATAAAATAGATGACTTTAACACATTGAAAATTCAGTTCAGCAGAGGGAATCAAATTCACAACCTTCCCTTTGCCGGGCCAGGTTCTGCCAAATACCAATTTCTCTATGCAGTTTCAATGTTACACCCACATACAACAAGGTATTTATGTGAAATATTAACACCTACTGAAATTCTTGTTGAAATAAATACGAAGGAATCAAAGAACAAAAAAAAACAAAAAAAAAAATCGGAATTTTACCAAATATTAATCAAGAGTCAAGCATCTCAAGTTCGTTTCTACAACTTCATTTGAAACCTCTTTCTCCAATCCAAAGTTTTGTAAAAATTAGCAGGACACAAGCGATAAGCCATGCACAATTTAAGTTAGCGAATCAGAAATCCTGAAGTGCACTTCTCAAACATACCTTGATTGTTGTGGACTCTGCATCCATCAGGTTATCCTTACTTAGCCCTGCTTTGTATAGAATACCCAATTTCTTCTGGACAAGAGGCCACAAACAATCATCTGCTGTTCCTTGAGCTGCAGCACTAATACACTATCTTCTTGACCTATCCTGTGGGCACGGTCTTCTGCTTGAGTCAAGATCTGCAGGATAAAATGTACACAGTATTAACCTTAAAATTACTCGTACCTACAAACTAAAAATACAATAAAATACACAGCAGTACTTCAGGCATAAATTCCTCATACTGCAAGGATACAAGTTAGTCAAACTTTGTAAATAAATAAAAAGTTACTGCTTCGGATCTAGCCCTAAGAAATGATGACGTAGGCCATGTCGCATTAGCAAATAATCAGTTTTGCCCAAAGAACTTATCTGACCAATTATTCAGTTGTGACCTTTAGAACCCCTCCCATTCCGAAAAGAAGAAGATGCGTTGGAATTGATGCACGATAGACAGCTCCTTTGAGATGCAAAGAAGGTACAAATTAATATTCTTTTGCATTATTGATGACTGTCGGCACATGCTGGGACAATTTTTCGGTTTCACTCCTGTAAAATGTTGGAAATTTGAAGGCACAAGATCGGGGTAATAAAGGGGATGTGGAAAGAACCCTTGCTGCAGTATTCCCGGTCACTTTTCTTGAACTGCGGCCGCATTGTTGGCAATAGACGTCAGCAACGATAGTTACATTTCTGGGATTCGTTCCCAGTACACGACGCTATCCTTGGCTCATCAGATGCTTAACATTATCTTCTGTCGATGGACACAAGATTTTGCACGGGCCGTTGCTATTTTGTAAGGGCCCAGCTAAGGGCTGTAAGGGATCAATCGATGTTGTTCTTGAGATAACCGATGGGTCATTCCACGTCAAATCATCCACGAAAAGGTGAAAATGTCACCACACCATCTCAGAGTTGGATGAAACTTGGTACGGTTATAGGTGGAATGAAAAAAAATGTAAATTGTACTGAAATCGGTGCTGGTGTTCAAAAGTTATGAAGGTTCAAAATTATGGCAAAAACTGCCCGAAACGTGCGCGCGACACCCATATCAAGAAAAAAAAAGTTTCTTTGTATTCGTTCTAGAGACTTCAATTTTGTTTTATGGTATTCAGAGTGAAATGAGCTATCGTCTGGAGTGAAATGTATACACCGTAGAGTAGCAGGTCAGGTACAGATCTTTTTGAAGAATTACAGAATATTCTGAGTTCAGCCTGCTATTCCACCACCGGCCGCAGCTTTAAATGTGACAAAAACTGTTGTACAGATAACTGGTAACAGAACATGTACTTGCACTATGCCAAAAACTGTGCTGAAGAAACAAGGAGAAGTGGATGAAATAAATGTTTTCGTTAATAGAACCATGCAAGAACACGTTGCGCGTACCTATTTGTAAGTATACAAAAATGTCAACTGGTTATTGTTTTGCGGAATGAAGCAAAAATCTGCAAAAAAAACACAGGGGTTTGAATAACAAAATGAAACCTTATGAGATTTTGGAACAAGCAAAGGAACTCCTATGAGAAATTTGGTTCATGCGCCTCTTTTGACTTGCACCCTCTCGAATTTCGACAAATTTGAGTTTTCTTTAATAAAAATTGAAGCCTAGATATAAAGAAAAGGTTATAACACAAGAAGTTATTATTTCTCTGTCATTACAGCGATAATAGCAGGTAGTAATAACAAAGTAAACAACTTATCATTTCCATTCATTCAATCAGGAAAAAAAAATGTTTACAGCAAGATGTCTGGTACACTCCTTGAGGTTAAAACTTAAGAACATACCTTTAAATATTCTCTGAGGTATATCTCAATACTACCTTCGGATCAACAAACCAGATGCCCCAGTTTCCTTGCACATGAAGTCCCCCACAATATTAATTTTGATCTATCTTTCCTGGTTGCCATAATCCACATTTTACCCCCTACGACCAGCACCTCAACACGCCGTCTGTGGGAGAATGCCTTTATTCGTGGTTTAAGCGCGAAAATATATCCTGGCCTTAACCGTCAATAACTCTAAACTTCCCTTTTCCTCTGCATTTTCAACTCATTTCCATCCACGATCCCACCCTGTACTTATACGCTATACAAAACTTTAAAAACTTTATTTTTATATGGGCCAGTTTAGTAACTTTGGACTTCGGCCCGTCACGATTTGCCCTTAGCTGTTAAGTGTTAAAATCCACACCCATGCCCCTGCCGGGACTCGAACCCGGGACCGTTGAGTCGATAGCCTACCGCCGCAGACCGCTCGACCACCCGGCCGGCTTATACGCTATACAGTTATTATTATTCAAAGTTCCGAAAATCTACGCAATACAGCAGTTGTCCAAGTTTGATGAATCGTCCGCTACGTGTCGCCACTATCTCTTCAATCTTGTACTTTGTGAACACATGCACTTCGCTTTCTTACTCTACACTTGAAAACGTGCAACTGTGTGCACGAAATATCACAGTGACTTTAAGATATGTGCGCGACTCCATAAGCGGAATATGGATAGGTAATAATATGTCAGATAGTTTCAAGATTCGCAACCGATTGAAACAAGGCGATGCCTTGTCACCACTACTGTTTAACTTTGCGTTAGAATATGCGATTTCAAAAATTAAAGGGGACAAAAAGGGGCTATTATTGAATGATTTGAATCAACTCTTCTTATACGCGGATGATCTAGATTTAATAGGGGACGATATAGATGCACTACAAAGCAACACCGAAGTCTTAGTAGAAGCGTGCGATGAGATAGGTCTACAGGTAAACATAGAGAAAACAAAATACATGATAACAATCCGAAACACAGAGAATGAAGGAAATAAAAACATAAGAATTAGGGATGAGGTCATAGAGAAACAGGGTTGGAAAAAAATCAGGTTTTCTTTCAACTAGGTGCTTAGCAAGGAAACTAAATATATACTCTGACAATTGCCATTAATTGTTGTATTTGTTCTACACGCGGACAACGTATTTTAATCTGTACTTATTCAATCACAACTCGAGTAAATATTAATTTTGTAAGTAGTTGATGATGGATTACCATAGCTTTTCTGTACTTTTATAGTATGAACTTAAATAACTTAATATACATTATTTTTAAATAGCAAACTTTCACAGTGGGCTAATACATATTCAGCAGCACGCAAATGTGGGACAAAACTGCACAAAGTTTTTAAGTTTTCTTTATACCGTATTGCTTTACTCTTGAGTCATGAGCCAGTATTTCTAAAAAATAATAAAGGTAAGTCCTGATGTCCTTAAAAGGAAGAACCAGCAGCAAATTTACGTCCTTAATGTTCATCCAAAGTTATTTGTTTATTGAATCAGCTAATTGGGAAAGCGTATCTAATAGCTCGACTGTTGATGAAGTTGTTGATTCATTCTAAAAATAAATTATATGCTATTTTTGATAAATGTATACAGCGAAAGAGATCGAAATCAAATTATCCTGCCTGTTTTTCAAATTACATAATTAAACTAATCAGGAGAAAGGCATACCACCGTAGAAAATGGAAACAATCAATTGGGGATCCTACGTATCATTATGACAAATTTAAGGAAATACGTGCTCTCACCAAAAGAGAGATAACCTCCGCTTATAAAACATATTTGCAAAACTGCGAAAATAACATTTTAACCGATCCAAAAAGCTTCTGGACATATATAAAAAAATAAAGGACGTAAATCCGAATGTAATGCACTAAATTACGCGGGTCAACTATTAAAGGATGAAAAAGCTATCGCAAAAGCATTCATGAAGAACTTCCAGGTGACACACAATGTGTCAAAATATAACCTTAATACTCTTGCACAACACCATAGTTCTGAACTCTTAGATCAATTATCCCTTGAACACGCTGAACTGCAAGACGTAGAAAAAGCCATTAAAAAACTGAAACCACGGACATCTCATGGGCCTGATAAAGTGCCACCCTATATTATCAAAGGTTGTTCGGAGATACTGAAATATCCACTACAAGTAATTTTCAATAAGTCACCGAATTCCATTCTAAATGGAAACTTGCTGATATCTGTCCCATTCCCAAATCAGGCGGTATGAGTAAGGATATTAAAAATTATCGTCCAATCGCTATAATATCTGCACCAGCCAAAGTGTTCGAAATTATTATACAAAAACAAATATATTCAAATGTTCGCTCAGTAAATTCTCCCTTCCAACTTGGCTTCTTACCAAATAAATCGACTGTAACTAATCTTGTTGAATTCACACATTTTTTGGCTACTCAAATATACAATAAAGGTCAAGTTGAAGTAATTTACACAGATTTTTCATGGATGGATTAATCATGACATCCTTCTCAGCAACCTTGTGTCTTTCAACTTCTCATCGAACCTTCGTCAGTTGATAGCGTCTTATTTGTACCACCGTAAAAGCCCTGTGCGTTATAAAAATATTACATCCGAGGAATTTGTTGCAAATTCTGGGGTGCCGCAGGGATCGAACCTTGGACCTCTCTTGTTTTTTTTTATTTGTAAATGACTTGCCAGGTGTAATAACATCCTCCAACAAGCTATTGTTCGCAGATAATTTGAAAATCTATTGTAGCATTTCTCCTGAATTAGATGCTTTCTCCTTACAACATGACATCAATGCAGTCTCCAACTGGTGCAAAACAAACATGTTGTTATTAAACATTTCAAAATGTAGTGTAATGACTTATACAAGAAAAAGGAACTATTTGGAATTTGAATACAGTATCAATGAAACACCACTGGTCCGAGTAGACTTTATCACCGATCTTGGTGTGACCATAAAATCCAACCTCTCATTTGATATACACATTAAGCGTATTATTGGTGACGCTTTTAGGAATCTCGGGTTCGTAATGAGACAAGGAAGCGACGTCTCGAATATTGATGTTTTAATAACTTTATATACCGCGTATTTTCGATCGAAGTTAGAATATGCTGCAGTAGTATGGCATCCTAATACAAAGAAGAACACACGGGAAATCGAAATTATACAATCTAAATTTGTTTGCTTTTTAACATACAAAGA
>JAGDQP010038069.1:2650-13463 GCA_022664845.1 Lepisma saccharinum
TTTTTTTAAAAAAAATGTTACACGCTTCAGGGTTAAAAAAAATCCCTTGATACAGAAAATAATAGTAGCAATTATTCCAGTGTGCTACACATGTACAGATACTTGTTAGCTTGACAACCAATCAATCGTGTGTAATAAATACGATACACAGAATGCTAGAGATGATGACTTTCTTTTTTTTTCAAACTTGGTTGTAAAATTTTTGTATGCTTATGTTTAAAAGAAAAATGTAAACGAGGCACAAAAAATAAAAGAGCATAATCCAAAAAGCTATTGCAGTTATTGGTGACTTCAATGTACACTCACAATCATAAAAAATGACCGGTATTTTTTTTCAAAATCCCAAATTTGGACAATCTAATAATAAAGAATTGAAGTTCATGCCATGCACAATATCTGAAATGTTTAGTAGAAATCCTTTTCTTCGTTTAGTATTCTTGTATACTGCAACTTATTTCTATTACTAACACTGTTTATTCATGATATTCTTTCGAGGGGGCTTTGCCCCCTCCCTCCCGGGGATTTTCAACCGCTACCCCGAAAGAATTATAGTTTCAACCCTTGTATTACTCATACATGTACTGAAATACGTATATAAGAGCACATTTTATAAATATTCTACGTTTTATTTTGAGAATAACTAAGGAAGTACGACATGTTGTTAAGTAATATTATTATTATTTTATATTTTAGTACATTGGAAAAAATATGCATTATTTATAATATTCCTTTGCCCCCACGCGAATGAAATATTCTGTAAGAAATACTGATTACAATGTGTACATCTCGGTCATTTTTTGTGGATGTGAGTGTACATCTTTTTTCGTTTGTCGTCCCATCTGGGAATTTCCTTGAATAATAATAAAGATTGGAAGAACTGGTTCCAAAATAATCGATTTTTTTTCATATGATCGATGCTTAACTTGGAAAAATAATTTATATTTATATGAACGATTTTTCATTCCAAATGGTTCTTTAATATGAACAATAATTGGTTTCCAATAATATTTTCTTATCTCCATGTCAAGTATATTTTTTTTTCTTAACATGAGCAGAATTTGATGATTTAAACAGTATTTCAATATAAATATTATTCGGTTTTCAATTCTTTCTTTGATATGAATTATACTTCTCTCCCCTTCGGTGTTACTTATATTCGATTTTCTATGATTTCTCAACATGAAAGATATGTAATGATCGACACTTCGATGCTAATATATCGTTTGCTTTTCGCTTTGCTAGCAATATGAGTGCTCAATATTAAAAATTGCAAATCGCATAGAACATCTAGTGTCTTTTCTTAAGGGAAAATTAGCAAATAAAGCCTCAATTCTAAAGTTTTTACATTTTTCATTGCACGATCAAAACAGATTACAGGTGTAAAAGAGACATACATTTCCTTCCATTTTAGGCTTCAGCAACAAGTACCGTGAAGCCGTATACAACCGCTCTGTCCGTCTGTCGACAACCTGTAACTCAGAAACTCCAAGGGTTAGGAACATGGTTAGGTGTCGTTCGAAAGGTCTCAGCGAGGCAAGTTCAAACCTGTATAACTCATACACATGCCTGGGACGTTTCTGGAGATGGGAGGAAACTTGTAACTCAAAAACTACTAGGGTTAGAAAAGTGCTTGCTGTGTCGTTGGAAAGGTTTCGGCAAGGAGAGTTCAAACTCGTATTACTCATTCAGATCGCATTGGTGGGTCCCGATGTACGCAGGGTGAGCAATTTTTAACTCAGGAAATACTGGGACTAGGAAGGTGTCGTTAGAAAGGTCACAATTTTCGCAACGAAACATTAATCATCCAAATAGGATACTCGATACTGAAGCCTGGCAGATATACACAGCCTTCCAACTGGGCCCCGCCTCGCTTTTCTCATTTACTGTAATTTATTTCCCTCTGTCAAATGTACGCTATGATTTAATTTTTAAAATTTTGATATTCACTAACTACTTCGACTTATAATCATTATAACTTGATTTGCAGAACATCTCCTCTAGCGAAATTCAAATACATTATTTTACGTCATCAGTTTTATTATTTATGATCTCCAGACACCTAGGGTTCTGGTCGGTATAGGATAGTGACAAGGATGCAGGAAAGTGTCAGTCAGGGTCTAAGTTGAAGGTACAATTCCACCAATTGCATGGTGTGACTGAGGAAAAACTCTAGAAAAACCTTAGTCAGGATCGTCGGCAGCTGGGATTGAACCCAAGATCTTCCGAATGCTAAGCCACGGCCATTCGGTTAAAGTAACTAATCAAGATGACCGCAGCGAACACTCGTTCAGAATTGCATGCACGGTTGCGATAAGAAACAGTTTTCTCATTCTGCGCATGTGCAGAAAGAACTGAAAATTAGAACCTTGGCATACAAGAAGTTTCTGCGTATAACTAGATTTCAATATAAAAACATAAAATGCTACTTGCTTTAATGGTAATCCCTAGGAACGTTTAGAAAATGTTTTAACCATGTACATTTCGTCGACAGAATTATAAGGTTCTATCTCACATTAAAGTCCTATGTAGTTAGAACATTATAATTCTCAGCCGGCGATTTGTTATCGTGTCCAACAGAAGTTTATCCTATTATAATAATGCAATTGTAAATAGGCTAACACATGGCAAGACTCATTAGAACACAGTAATAGCAACAGAAATAAAGTTTCAATATTCAAGAAGCAAGCTAGTATCTTCATAATAAGTTACAGTTTCAGAATGTTAAAAAAGTAAAAATGACCTAAAATCAACGTCACTTTTCACTTCATGAAGTATCCAATGATTTAAAAACAGAAACTCTCACATGTCACGAGAAAACAAGTGGGTGCCAAATCACAGAATCATTTCAGCAATTATTTCGCAAGTTTAACCAGTCAAAAGTTATAGCATTTTGTTGTTGTTGTTTTTTTTCTTCTTTAATCAAAAACTCAACAATGCCTGAACACTTAACTAAATTTGAAAGCCATTCTGTAGAATAGCGACCTTGTTTAAATCACTGTACTATACAGACAATCCTGTAGGTTCAGTAATTAGGTAATGTAGTGAGAGGGGAGGGTGGAGGAGACGAGGGCATGGAGGGATGAAACGCAACCAAACTGTTTTAAGTGTTTAAATAACTAAATTCCTGTTTACTGGTTGGGTTTGTCTCGTTGATTGATGATTTGCGAAGGGCGTAGCAGTGTCGAGAGATACGATGTGTTGTTTGCACATGTAATGAAGTAAAGAGCTTACGGCTCTAGTACCATTTTATAACACACAACAACGAGCGCCACTTGGTTGACCGTTTCCTATATAATGAGTGACGAAAAAAATGGAAAGGTTAAGAACAAAAACCGTACAAGTCCAGTTCAGTTTTTTTCTTCTCTAAAAAATTATTAAAATTCAAATATGTTAGATAGAATTATAGACATTTCCTATCTTGTTTACCTTTAAAACGTCTTAAAAATGAATAAGCCAAGGACATTGTTTAATTCTAACAATAATGTTGGGATTTCTAAACAGTAATTTAAGCAAACACGCTCATATCACAAACAAATTAGGTTAGGCTATTACTTAACAATAGCTCTTAATGATACTACTAATCAAAATAAACAACTGAGCGCTGCGATTATAATAACAATTGCTAAGGCTCCTTTAAAACGAACAAAAAACTGTTAACAATTAACTTGAGTTATCGTCTGGTACGTTGTTTCAACAGAGTACTGACTTCCTATCATGTTGAATATCTCACTACAATGTAACTGTTACGCGAGGCAACATAGTGCTAAGGATATATAATTTTTGACATGTGCAGACGGACGGTAGAAGAGGGAATATAAAGTCTCTTATTGTTAGCGATAGCGGATGAGAGTCACAACAGGCCTTGCCTCGATTGGCCTTGTCGGTAGAGCGACGGATGGTTGGGAATGGTTTTGTTTTCCCCCAGGTTACGCTTTTTTATATTCTTTTCTTTAAACAAAAAGCTTGCCTTTCGCTGTTTGTACTTACATATAATTGAGCCCCTTTGCTTCCTTTTGAATTCTCAGCGTTTTACACAATTCACGGAAATAATCTAGGTTCGAAGGTCAGGTTAGACTTTCACATCGAGTTAAAGCGAAATGAATTAAGCACTCCCTGTGTATATGTAACGTGATTCTTTGTGGTGGCTATCGGGTTTGTCACTAAATGGGCATGATATACACTATGAACTGTTACTTTTAATCATATATTTTACCACCAGATTACAACACGAGCACCCTCCGCTTATAATACCTGTATCCTTGAATTTAGTTATTCAGGGGACTTACACCTCATCCTCCTATTTGCTGATAATACGTTTGCTCAACAGAATTTTCTATAAATTGATGACACTCTGCTGAACAGGCGAAACAAGTTGATTAAAGTTCCCATCACTTCACACTATTAAAAGTGGATATATTTAATACCATTTCAATCTTCTTTTTCATCACTCTTGCAAACATTGCACCTAACGCTCGATAAAGTAAATGCATACAAGTCACTACTGTCATAAATTCAAACCAAGCGTATACATCGTTGTAATAACATTCGTCTTTTCATCACTATTGACGTAAGTAGGATGTCAACGAATCCTGTCACTGACACCCAAGACACACATACATACTTATACCACACACAAGTTTTAAGATGCTGGTAGTCTGGCATCTCAAAATATTTTCAGTCAAGAATTCTCTCCAGAAACGACGAAAGGAAACGGAAATGACAGAAGCGGCTCTCAAGACGTCTTTTCTGCTTTTCAAACCAGTTATAATCAGCATCCTGTTTTGTGTGGTGTTGACTTAAGCGTCTGTGGCGGAATTTGTATGCACTTCCTTCTGTAAATAATAAAAGTACTCCTTTCATAAGTATTTGTTGTACCTTTAGGTTAATATCTCTGAAAATGTACGTAAAAGGATGTTTATGGTATTCTTCCACCTCTTCTTTGTGTTTCTTTCTTTACTTATGTTCTACTTTCCTTGTTCACCTTTATAGTTTTCTTCTTTATTAATATAGTACAGAAGGTATAGAATTTCTTTTTTCATTCTACTTACCACTCTTTCGTTAGAACTTTCTCTATATCTGCCTTTCTTTCTACCTCTCGCTTTCTTATTCCTGTTACGTTTTATTCTTTCTCACTTTACTATCATTCTTTCTTTCATTTATTCATGATCTTTACTTTCCTCTTACTCTTTATTTTATCTCCTCTTTTCCACATTTTGTCTTCTTTTTCTACTTTACTCATCTTTCTCTATCTCTCTTTCTTTCACTTTATCATTTTCACTAACTTTTATTTACTTCCCTTCCTTTCTACCTTTCTTTTTTTACTTCTATTTTTGTACCTTATTTTTATCTCTTTCACCTTCTTCTCGTTATTCATATCATGTTTCTTTGCTCTCACTTTCTTTTCAAATTTTATCTCACTTTCTCCATTGCTTCCTACCGTTCTTTGTTTTTTCACTTAATTTGTTCTTTTTACTTTTGCCATTCTAACTTTCTCTCATCTTTTCATAGTTTCGTATCTCTTATGTTTTCTCTTTATTTCTACGTTTCTCTCTTTGTTTGCTCTTTACTTTCTCTCTTTACTTTTCTATCCCTACCTCCTTCACTTTTACCTTTCTTTCTCTTTCTGCCTTTCCTTTTCCTTCGTTCTTTCTTCTCATTTCTTTAATTCATTCTTCCTTTCTTTCCTAACTTCCTTCTTTTGTTTCTTTGTTCCTTCCTTTTCTTTCATTTTTCCTTTCCTAACTTGCTTCTTTTCTTCTTTCTTCCGTTCTTTCTTTCCTTTTATTTATTTATTTCATTCTTTCTTTTTTCCTTTCTTTTCTTATTTATTTCTCTTTTCATTTTTAATTTCTAACTTCCTTTTTAGGTAGATTTCGAAGAAAATATACCTATTGAGATCGGTACGATATAAAAGTGTATATTTATATATTAACACGCTAGCGGCCATAATTTTGAAGATATTTGAACCAAATTTTTATATGTTGTTTCTAGGCTTAATAGCTCGGTTAAGTTCGTTAATGAGCAAAATCGGTCGCCATCTTGGATCCAAAATGGCCGCCGAACCCATTGTTGTACGGAATACACAGCCTAAACCGCTGGGGCTATTGAAATCAAATTTGGCATAAAGGTACATCACTTTTTGATTATGAAAATGTTACCTAATGAGTTCAAAGACGCCATTTTGGATCCAAAATGGCGGACCTAAAAATCCATTTTCTACACCGTTTGAGCTAGAGATACGAAATTTGGCATAAAGGTGCATTATGACGAGTAGCTTAGGGAAATATTACAACATTTGGGAAAAGTCGCCATCTTGGATCCAAAATGACCGCCCAAAATCCCATTTTGCACACCGTTTGAGCTGGATAAATGAAATTTTACTTGAAGTTGTACTATCACAAGTAGATCACGACAAAATAAGAAAACTTTCAAAAAGTGGTGAACTTGGATCCAAAATGGCCGCCCCAAAAACCCAATTTCCAAATCATTGAAGGTAGAGAAACGAAATTTTCAATGAAGGTGTATGACCAAGAGTAGGTTACAATAAATGGGACAAATCTTCCCTTTGGGGGCGCAGCCAACCGTGGGAGGGTGAAGATGTACTCCGTGGTGGTGTAGTGCTGCAGGGAGATTTTGGTTAAGATAAAGGAGGCGCATCCTCTCAAAAGCACTGAAGTTGGGGGGCGAGCCCCGGCTCCCAGCGAAACTTCGAAATCTACCTCAGCCTGTAGGCCTACCGAAAGGGATTTTTTCCTTTCTTCTATGTTCTTTCTTTTCTAACTTCGTTTTTATTATCTTTTGTTCTTTCTTTCCTCTCTTCTTTCTTAATATCCTTCTCTTCTTTATTTCTCTTTCGTTCTTTCTTTACTTTTCAGCCTGTTTTCTTTCTTTCCTAACTTCCTTCTTTCCTTATTCTTATTTCGTTCTTTCTTCTCATTTCTTTCTTTCAGAATTATCTTCTTTCCTTTCGTTCATTTCTCCCCTTCCCTCTTTTTCTACTTTTTTTCCTTCTGTTCTTTTTCCTTCTTTTCCTTTCTTTCTTTTTCTTCTTTCCTTCCTTCTTCCTGTAAGTGTGTCTATTTTCAAAGACAAGAATAAAAAAAAAGAATACCAAAAATTGTGCGAATTATACGCAACATAGGCAATTAGAACAACATAAAAGTTTAGTGGGCTGCCTAAGAGTCAGGCGTGCATTAGTCGATTTGACGTTCATAATATAGTTGAAGGTGCCCGTAAACTTTGTAAACTTTATTTTTCTATGGGCCATTTTTAGTAACTTTGACTTCAGTCCGTCACGATTATGAATGCGATGCTAGTTAAAATTCACATTCATACCCCAGCCAGGATTCGAACCCGAGACCTTTGAGTCGTTGGCTTAACGTCGCAACTCACACGGCTACTAGGTCGGCTTGAAGGTGACCGTACCAAACGTTGTATTCAGTCATATCAACAATTAAATGTTGAATAAACCACTGAAGAATCTCCCGGTCACGAAAATGATGAATGAAGTCATTATACTCCTTGAAACTCAGAATCTACTAAAATCTGTAACTCTTTCCTTTGCACGTAACATCATTAACATCTGATGTAAAAGCAAGGGCAAACCACCATCAGCTCATCTTACCCAATCGACCTTTGGATCACAATCCTAATAAAATAGTATCACAATAGTGGAACATGATCAAAATGAGATATTAAAAAACAAAACAAAATAAAACCATTTTCCTTTTAATCTAATGTATCTGATCTTACATATGTGACCTCTTAAACATTTTACAATTCGTTCTATTTACATTGTAGATCTTTGTGTTGCTGTTGAGACTGAATGATAGGAGTCTTATTTTAATGCAAGGGTAAACTGTTAACCTAATTCTTGTCCTGATAGCAATTATTCATTAACTATGTTTGGTTGATATTTTAGTGCAGCCCATCTATCGGTAAAGATATGAACTTTTGCTTTACTAGTCATAACTTCACTCACAGTTGCGAGGAACAAATATGTGCTTTCCCCCCCCCCCCCCCGATTACAAGACAAGCTAGACATACGACTGCCAACTGTCCCGGATTGACTAAGGCTGACCAGGAATGTCGTTTCCTGTCCAAGTAAAAAACAAAATGTCCGATAAGTTGAAAATCCCGGAATTTATAGCTATTAAATGTAAGCTAGCATTGTAAATACCAATCAATGAGAAATAGTAGACGAATTGAGAATACTTATCTCTACTTAATGACAGTGGCATAACTACTATGGTGCAAAACCCCGCAATGCGGGGGGGAAACGACCCTTCTAAGGGGGCCCTCCACCGTAGCTTCTCAATGGGTCGAATCGACCTCCGGCCTTGAGCATTCTCTAAAATGTAGTTACGCCTCTGCTTAATGAGATACACAAATATTTAATTGCATCATTATTTCATATTCTGTTTTAATGTCACAAACATTCTAAATTAATACATCCAAAGTTTTGACACCAAACTCCATACGATATTTTTATTTTCTATTGTGTCCCGTATTCAGCACTGACATAGTAGGCAGCCTTAGCTAGACATCTTAAACTAGGTAGACAGTCCAAAATCTGGCAACACTCATGACTATATAAAACTTTAACAAATTCTCTGATTTTATTTTTAGATTTTTTTTTTTTTAGAATTTTCTAGAAACTGGATTTCCTTTAGTTACTATGAGTAAACTAGATGGCTCTAGCAGTTGTAACTGTTTTAACTAAATTCTCGGTTTTTTATTAAGCTATTTTATGTTACTTTATAAGTAAATAGTTTCACTTTTACAACCTAATGTTCGTTAAAGTAATTACAACCCTGTCCTCTTTGTTTCCTAGGAACTATCTAACGAGTAAGGCGTTTGTTTGCTGTAGTTTTACTTTTGTACCTGTTTAAGAATTAATCTATAGTTCCTTCTGGGTAGAATTAAACTAATCTCTAATTGTTATCGCTTTACTTATTGTTTTACTTATCCAACAAAAATGAATAAATTTAAATCGAACCTGTATTTAAATGCAAGCATATGCACTAAATTATTAATCTGATTTCCTTTATTTTCTTCGAGATATCATATTACTTATCAAGCATCAACAATTACGATAACAACATTGCAACAGTCATCATCATAACACAATAATTCCATTGTGAAACAAACCATTTCATATGCATTACATTATACTCAATACTTTCGTCCAGTCTGATATTAGCATTCATATTTATTTCTGCAATAGATTGCTTAACTAAAATAGATTGTCACATACAAACTCGTCATATTCCTTCTGGTATTAAGGAACTTCTACACATGAAACAGGTACTAGGAACCGTCATAGCCTCTTTGGATCAATACTTATCTACTTGTCTGACGTTACAATACAACCATATCAAGCAGACTGAGATAGTCGTATGGTGTGAGGCGTTAGGCCAGCGTCTTCAAGGTTGTGGATTCGAATCCAGCCTGAGGCATGGATGTTTGTGGATTTTAATAATCATAACATTCACGTAATCGTGACGGGACGAAGTTAAAATTACTAAAATGGACCATATAAAATAAAGTTTACTAAAGTTTTGTTTACTACTATATCAACAAGTCTGAAGTTTAACAAGTCGGAACAAACTTCATAAACATTAACAAACGTGTTTATAATCAATGAACCAACAAATTGATATCTCATCTTCAAACTCTGTACTACAAACATCGTTAGCAATGTAACCATATCATCCTGTTACTAAGCACACATGGTCTACTGACCAAATTTTGCACAGCAAGAGATACCACCAATTTAAATACACCAAGTAATATTCAGAACCTATTAAAGTAAGCAATTGTCTATCCTTAGAAGAGTACATTAACTCTCCTCTTAAAAACACTTATAAAAAGACTTATGCCTTTCGTAATTATGTATATTCACTCAAAAGCATGAGCTACAAAACTCAAAATATACTATTTCCAAAGATACTTTAAAAAGTTTGTGTCTCCATATCCATCATAACGCATTCAATAACGTACCTTACGGAATGAGAAACATCTCCAAAATGAAGTTCAAAGTTAAGTAACCTCCTTTAAGTGTCCCCCTCCCCGTCTCTCTCATGTTTTACGCATGAATTTAAAGGACAACGATGTCATGAACATGAAGAAGGGCTTATGGGAATAATGGAGGTGATACGAAGCGAGCTATTACAAGACTTTCTTTTATTGCATAAGAAGCTTTTGTTTCTGTCGTCGTAAAAACCAGAATTGCCTTCTTTTCCCATAATACTTAAAAGCAGTCTCTTAAGACATGAGCTTTAAATGATCTCCTTCAAAGGAAAATAGCTTCTCTTTTTTTTTCTTTTCTGGAAATCTATAATACTTGAATCCAATAAAGTTCCATTTTCCTGACTTTACACAGACATAGTAAATTGATTTGATAAAGTTCCAAATGGAATTCAATTGTAGAAATTAATCGTGGAACTATTTTCGTTCCCGATCCTTATCTCATACTATTTTCATTTGTAATATTTAAATGCGTAAGAGAAACAAAGGTGATATTATAAATACGAGGAGTGTTTGATAAGTTTCTAGTCCCTCGAAGAAACGCTGTTACTAGGCTTATTTGTTTTATGTCCATTAGAAGTAGAAGTTTCTAGAAGCAGTCGGGGCGGCAAAATATTGTGCTTGCTTGAGTCAGTAGTTTTATTTATAGAGATTCTGAAAGATCTCCAGAGCCATAGAGATCTGTAGAGTAGATGATGAAGAAAAAAAGAGTAGTCATCGAGTATCTCCATAGGAAAAAGTTAATCCCTATACAAGTTCATTTGGACATACAAATGGGCTTGAA
>JAGDQP010038070.1:0-12319 GCA_022664845.1 Lepisma saccharinum
CATTACGCCTGGGACATCAACATCAATTTCTTCTGAATCTTCATTTCCTAGCTCTTCCTCGGAGTAGTACAATTCTGTGTAGAAATTTTCAAATATGTTTATAATTTCTTCCTTCTTCCAAATATGTTTATGATATATATATATATATATATACTAAATAATAAGTATGACAAGAACATAATAGTCTATTCCAATATTTCGGACTGTTCGTATCCGTCATCAGTGAATAAGGATAAGACAGCTTCCATTGGGGAAGAGTAGTCTAATTTTGCCTTTATCTTGCCTTTGACATGTTAAATGTAAATTCAATCTAAATAGTGAAGTAAATCTATCGAACTCTTAGCCTAAAGTTTATCGAACATTCACGCATGTTTTATTTATGAAGAAATGGGCACAGGGATTATTCCGATGAGTAAAGACACATTTTGGTGATTGCATTAACGTAGACACACAGTTGTAGACACGAACAAGAAAATAAACATTAACACAAGTCTACAAAGTGAATACACTTTTAAATTCTTTCTTTATTAGTCTTTCCTTTAAAAAAAATTGTCAATATAAGAGTCATTTCTTTCCTATCATTTTACCATTCCACTGTCTTCTCTTATGGCCTGCTCTTAAATTAAACACCCAAACAAAAGTGCTTATAACTAATTAAACACACATTCAAATACACTAATGTGGAATAATACAAATACACTTAATTTTTTCCTCCAGTTAATAATTTTATTATTTCTCGTTGGGTCGTTGAGCTAAGAATTCATTTTTGTTCTTTAATTTTATATCATTGTTCGACAAGATGGTCTAATCGGAACTAGGTTTTCGTTCCTTTACGTTCCATCTTGTCCTCTTTGTGGGAGGAGTATGAACCGGTCTTGAAGCTCCGTTCTATTTGTTTTTATTTATTATTGACACAGTTTTTACTGTATCGAGCTTCAAGGTCAAACGGTTTTTATAGTGATGATCTCGGTGTCATCAGTATCCTTTGGCCATATTCCCTTAGGTTTTAGAGCAATGGTATAATTCTTCGTTTTTCTTTTGTTTAGTTATCCTGGCGCAAGCTTTATTTCTTGAACTACTTTAAGACGTATCTTCCTTCCGTCTTCCTTTCATTACTCATTTTCTGATTGTATAATAGTATCAGCTTCCGTTAATGGACTAGAATCTTAGTTCATTTTGGATATCTTTTTCCTATTATTGACAAATCTTCCCACAAGAATAATCCTTGCTCGTAAGATTTTCTTATCTTAATTAATATTTAATTTATTTCCAGTGTTAAAATATACAATGCTTTTGAGTTTTCGTTCAGTATGCCTAAATTTTAGAAATTGTTGGTTTATTTGGTTTCAACCGAGATCTGTTCTGGTGATGTTTTGTTTCTCCGCCTGCGTTCTTCAACTGTTGAGGAAGAAGGCGTGTCGGAGATAGACATTATGTTGAAGTGACATGGAGACGTAGCAGGCAACTGATTCTCCGTAAGATTATATCTACAGTATACGCTTATAAATTTCTCTTTCGGGATTTAAATCAGTGCGCCTGCTTAGGTAAAGCTTATATTTGAGTGAGATAATTACGAGATCATGTTCGCTTACTGAAGCAGCTAAATTGGAACTTAAATTTAATCGTGTCGTCTGCTCTGCTTGTTGTCCCAACAGGAAGACATGTTTGGAAATTTTAGTGAATATCTTTATTATTTTTCGTGTTTTGCACCTTCGTAAGCAAAATTAGTAATATTTAAATTCTGTTTTCGGTTGTGATAATTGTTTTGTGCACTATGTATAATATTTTGATAGCTAGATTTTCAGTGCAAGGTTGTTTTATAGTTATGCAGAGACTAGGTAAGAAGTTGGGTCGTCCATATGTGATGATGCGTTGATTTATGTAAGCCGGAAACCGTCAACCGATCTCTCTTTCTCTACTTATACGTTTAAAGTTTTATTATTTCTAAGTAAAATTATGGTTTATGCACTCATTTCAGTTATTTCTTTAGCTACTCATGCGAAAGGTTTAGTACCATGAGCTCACTATGATTTTTATTCGTTCGGTAATGGTTGAGTACTTGCGCTCTGTTTCGTTGGCTTTAGTTCCGTTCGATTGTTTTATGTTAAATTTCAACTTGTCTCAGAGCTGTCTAGATCGCTAAACCCAAATAGTATCCGAACCTGTGTTATGAAATTTTAAATGTTTATTTCGAAAATACTTACAAATGTCAAATCTTACTTTGCCATGTTCATTGTTTAATGATTGACATTCAGAAAGTGCTTTTAGTGAAACTGGCCCATAGTTTATAGTGAAAGTGATAGAGCAGACAAGGGACAGAATTTTCGAATGTTTGTGAATACTATTGAAAATGTCTGCATGTAAAACAGTGATTCTCATATTATTTTACAAAACAAGAAATTTTGGACTTGAATCTCAAAGTGAAATAATTTTGTTAAATCATAATTTTCGATTACTGGATAACATAATGATTTTTCATGGAGAAAACGTCGAATTCCAAACATACTTTTTCTAAAAACCGCAATATGATCTGTCGGGTTTCTCTCTTGAAAGAATTTGAATTTTCAACTCAAATCCAAATGATTTTATTTTCGTTCAAGTGAACTTCGGTACTTATGGCAATTCGAATTCTGAAATAGTTTGTGTTCAATAACTTAACTTTTCTGTCATTTTACTGAAATAAACAGTGAGTAAAAGGGTTTACTAAATGTTATTGAAATTCTATCGCATACAGGAGTAAGTCAATTTAAATAATAATAATGTTTTACGCAAATATTATTTTGAACTTACACTGTCGCGTACAGTACAAGTGTTGTAGTAAACTGAATTTTCTCTTGACTAAAGTGAGTTGCCGCACTTTAAACTTTCAATGCTTTAAGATTTTTTTATGAATTTATTTTTACGTCGATTGAGTTTAATATTTTCTACAGTGACCTTATACACGAGGGGACAATATCGCTGTCTTCTGGCGGATAGGTAGTATATTAGAACCCTTCTACTACTCTTTCCGCCAGAATACGACGAATGTCACTGGTGCAGTTTACAACTGCAGGTGTTATTGTAGTGCGTGACCCATTACTGGTGCGTGTGAATGTTTGCTGCGTACTCCTTGTTTTATGAGATTCAGAATGTTTTATTTTGTCACCGCTTTTACTTAAGTTTTGGAAGTTAACTTCGGTGACTTACATGCGTTTATGGATTAACTGTGATTTATCGCCTCGGTCTGTTGTCTGTGTGCATGGATTCTTAGGCTATTCTTTCATTTTCTATGCGGTGATGTGGGTTGTTTATGTGTTCTCTTCTCTGGTGGGGTGGGGAATTCTTTCCTTCTCTGTCTCCCCCCAATTCCATCGTTTCAGCTTTTGCCTATCTCTGTGCGATATTTCGGATTTAGTTATCCTTCGGTAATCGCGTGCACCCAGTTCGGGATTTTTTCGGTACTTGTGTGTCCTGATGATAAGAGATAATATTTATTATGTTTCGATAGTCTGATACCTTATTCTTTCTCGTTCGTTGAGTGGTCGTGGATCATGACCTCTGCTGGTGAAGTCGTGACTTTGCTCTCGAGTGACCCTTTGAGTTGGTCCAGCTGGCCGGCTTCTAGTCTGGGTGTCATTGGAGACTCTTCGCGAGCGTTACCCACTTGTCCACATGAAAGTGAAGTTTCACTTTCTCTCTTTCTCACCCTTCTTAAGGGAAAGACAATGGGGCACCTTCCAGTTGTGTAGTTTGACGAGGCTTCACTGGGAAGCGTCCGAAGTGTTTTCATGTTCGGCACTTAGGCTGTTTTTGCCCGGCGCTTGTCCCGTTTTGAACCTTATTCTGTTCTTGGGTAACACGGTTCAGATTTCTTGTTTTTGGTTGAGGTGTGTATGTGTACCCCCTGGTTAGTTGTCTTTCAACAGGTCTCCTCATCACTTTTGACTGGTGAAGAAGCACGGCTGAAAGGCAAAGACCGTTGCGCGCGAGTAAGTGTATTTGTGATGGGGGTGTGTGACTTGCGCGGTGGCACTGTGCGTTGATGTACGTTTGCGCATGTGCTGGTAGGTGGTTTAAGTGTGTTGGTGACAGAAGAATTATCAGTAACCATGACTGCAACGAACGGTAGTACATCCGGTGCTAGTGCTTCTTTGACGGAAGAGAATACATTACCACCGTGTAAGAGTTCCACACGCCATGTGAATGAATCGTGTATATTGGCAAGTGTTCATAATCATGACTTTGTTCGATATTTGCTTTGTGTAGGTTGCTATACTAACAAACCAAGCCAACGTGATCACGTATGTACGGGTCATCGTGGTGACTATTTATTTCCCTACGCTTCACCTGAGGAAATATTACACCTTGTTTCTTGCTCGTACTAAGGTGATTTTACGTGAAACGGACAGTGTGGATGGTTTGCTTGCAACGTATTTGAAATCCCATGAGTCTTCCAGTAGAATTAAAGGAAAAGTTTAACTGAGGTCTTCAACGTATGCTGAAACTGTAACGTGGTGCCTTATGTTAAATTACTCTTTCTATACATAAATACAACTATTAGTATAGCAAGAGTAGGTTCCGTTTTACTATAGTGGGTTCGCTTATAAATGCTGACTAAGGACATCTACTATTCAAGCCCGCAGTCATGTATTCTATAATAACCAATGCACAAAACAGATATAGGTGACCGGTGTAGTATCTAAAATGCATCCACCTATAAATAATTACCATTAACCACCAAACAATAGAGGATGTTTCTTTACAGATCATATCCAAATATCAATAGCTAACAATGACTGGTAAACTTTGTGACAATGTCAACAACTGCTGCTGATCGGTTCTTCAAGTTACAAATATATAATAATCATAAAAACATAATATACATCACCCAGATGCAATATTCCTTGTCGAATTATATCTCGTAGCATCCAAAAACCTTCAGAGATGCTGGTTCAATGACGAATACATAGTATTGATATGCCCACACATAAGGCAACCCATAACGACTATATCTAAGAAGAGAAAACTAAAGGAAAGAACAATCAAAACACGAAATTATAGAAAACATACATTTCTGACCATTAGGCCAAAATGGTGACAGTTTCCAACTATGTCGATAAAATAGTTCATTGTTACGGAAAACCTAATTCCGTCAAAAGTTCATAACTATACTTCTAACACCTTGGTGGACATGCTGCTGGACAAGTACACGGAAGCTCCATTCAAATCCAAGTGAAAATTGTGTTGTAGTGGAACTGTGTATTCAACATTAATATTCCTAATAGTACTATGTATACATCATTATTATGCGTAGTGGACCAGTGTATTCATCATAGTACGAAGTGAACCCATGTGTGTAATCATCCTAGCTAGTGGAACATTTTATTTAATATGGCACAGTGCTCAATTTGTCGATGTGATTCTATTGTGGACAAACGTGTGGTGAACACCATAGGTACCTTCAAAACAATCCCATTGAGTGTACAGAGTGCAATCTACGCTAGGTGAATAACTGCATGTACGTTTGGAACACGGATACTGTGATTGCTCAGCATGTGGAAAGTCATATGAACGATTATGAACTGTTTGCCGAGTATTATTCAATATTTGTTGCACAGGGTCATACGCACATAGTAAAGAGAGCTTTATTAAATGTGGTACGTCAGTTTACCAAGGATCCAAAGTGCATTGCGCAATTGATCCCTCTCGTTCTTCAGCAGCATAACCAATCGGGAGTAGTAGTAGTAGGGACACTTAAAATCACTTTGTGAGGAATTGCATTACTTTCCCCGTACCTGGCTGATAGCAAGGATTCGATTTTACAGGGGAGTACGATACGCTATGTCGCAGTTTGTGGCTACCTATGATAAAAGGCTACGAACACATTTTCTCATCCCTTATGAAAGGCTCCGACCCCTTTTTTTTCGCATCCTCTATTTTATAAAAGACTACGAACACATTTTCCAACCCTTATTTAACGGCTGAATACCTAAACTTTATACGGCACATTTTTGCAACCCCTATTTAACATAGCGGAGATTACACCAGTGCATGAAAGACTACGACCCTTTATTAACCCTTATATTTTATAAAAGGCTACGGCATCTTTTTCGATCCCCTATTTAACATAGCAGAGATTACGTCCTCCAACACTATGAAAGGCTAAGACTCTTCTTGCATCTCCTTATTTCGTGAAAGGTTATAGCACCTTTCTTATCCCCCATTTAACATAGCATAGAACCCCTAGTGCACAACCACTATTTACCATAGCAGAGATTACACCCTCCAATACTATGAAAGGCTACGACCACATTTTCTCGCATTCCTTATACGGGGGTGACAACTTTCTATTCCCTATATAACATGACAGAGATTACGAATGCATTTAACATTATGATCTAACCAAACATAGGGGTGATTTCTTTGCATTCTCATATTTAACACAACACAGATTACACGTCCTCTAGGCTATTTGACCTAACATAGCACCCCTTCTAGGCTAGCTGATATTTCTCGCATCCCCTATTTTATAAAAGGCTATAAACCCTTTTTGGCAATTTGGCCCAATATATCGGAAACGGTTCAAAATATCGAAAACATAAATTGAAAAATCTCCCCTTATAAACTCCTTGTCGTTTCTCATTATAATCTACCTAATTCCGAAGTTTGGTGATAATCCGACGGAATTTTGGCACTTAACCCCATATCTCCAAAACAGGTCAAAATATCGCAAAAATAAATTGAAAAATCTCCCCTTAAAGCTCCTTGTCGCTTTCATCATAATCTATCTAATTCCGAAATTTGGTGGTGGCGAAAATAACCATGACGTCATGGGGAAACCCCGCGTATGACCTTGACCTACTTCCACTCTTCAATCCTGCATTCTGATTGGTTTGCAAGATCTATAAATGACGACCGTTTGGGTGGTACCACCGTCAGTTGCCTACTGACATCCGAAAAGTGAAGATCGTCGTGGTGTTTCCAGTGTCGAGTGGAGAAGGAAGATCATCGTGGGATTGCCCAGCGGAGAAGAAAGATCGTCGTGGAACTGTCCAGTGTCCAGTGGAAAAGGAAGATCATCGTGGAATAGTGTAGTGCGCAGTGTCGTCGCCCCAGGAGAAGAAAGATTGTCGTGGATAGTGTAGTGCGCAGTGTCGTCGCCCCAGGAGAAGAAAGATTGTCGTGGATAGTGTAGTGTGCAGTGTCGTCGACCGTCGTAGAGTGAATTGTGCTGTGTCCAGTGGAGTATATTTTTTGTTGAGTTGTGTCAAATTATATACTATAAAATATTTATAACATTTATTTTAATCTGTTAAAGCTTAAAAATACTCCAGCCCATTTAAAGTAATAGTAGTGACTTATAAATTAAAAAATGGATCAATTTGATATTTAAAAAATGATGCTCTATGCATGGAAGTGTTAAATGACGTACAAACAGGTGGGACGTGTAATGATTCAAAAATAAAAATTATAAGCGAAAAACGTAAAATATATAAAAAAAATCACTAAGGAAGGTAGACTAATAGAAGTACAAATTAATAATCCTACAGAAAATGAAAACCCTTTAACATGGGTTATGAAAGGTATTGAAGAGTTATTAGCCCACTTCATACATGGTATTGATAATGATGATCAAGTGGGGCTCACATTTAGAAATGAGAGCGAACCCCATAGATCATTTTGGTTATCGTTTCGACAGGCACAAAATATGTCTGTTGAAAACGTTTTACATGCTATGGAAAGCGATGTAAATTCAATGCGTCATTTTTAAATCAAGAACTATTTATGGTTAATTTTCATCATGTGCAAATGTGCAAAGGTGAAGGTCGGGTGAAATAGGGTCTATCCGATATTGAAGAATATATCAAATCAAATAAGGGTATAGTTATGACTAAAAATAGCGATACTCGCTGTCTCGCCCATGCGCTAGTAATGGGTATGGGGTTGATCAATAATAAAAATAATAATAAAGAACGACAGATATATTATAATCAAAGGAAAATATTTATGAACACGGAAGTCAATAAATTATGTGTTAAAGCGGAGACCACTGGCGGTACAATTAAAGATATTCACCAATTTCAAAGTGAGCTAACTAATTATAAAATAACTGTGTATGGGGATTTGTCGGGCCAATTAATTCTATATGAAGGAGTTGGTGTTGGTGAAACCCCTATTAATTTACTATTAATAAACAATCATTATAATGTAATTACAAGCTTAACGGCAGCATTTTCATGCTGTTATTATTGCGAGAAATGCCATAGTAAATATCAAAACTCATGCAAACACGATTTTAAATGCCAGGCTGTTTGTTCACAGTGTGAGAATAAGCCTCCATGTGTTGATGTGAAAACCTTAATAAAATGTAATGATGGTAATCAATCATTTTATGGTAGTGTGTGTTTCAATAATTATAAGGGTATGATATGTAAAACTAGAAAACAGTGTAATTTATGTTTAAAGGTGTATACATTATCAAAGGTTGGTAACGCTCATATATGAGGGAAATATATTGTGTAAACTGCCGTAGTATGATGCCCCACAATCATTTATGTTTCATGCGGTCGAAAAAAGCGAATGATGTGGAAACTATAGTCAGAAAAAAGCTATGGTTGTATTTTACGATATTGAGAGTCGCCAGGATGAAACAGTGGATGGGGTAAATAATGTGTATGGACACGTACCGAATCTATTAATAGCACAATATTTGTGTTATAAATGTATTGGTATAAATAATATAAATTGCTCTGTGTGTGGTGTAAGAGAACACGTCTTCAAGGGTGAAGATTGTGTTCTACAGTTTTTAAATTGTCTTGCTGGAAAGCGATCTTCTATCAATAATATTACATGTGTTGGGCACAACGCCCGAGGGTACGATGCCCATTTTGTTTTAAGAAGTATGATAAATAATGAACAGTGGTCCCCAGATATTATTATGAGAGATTGTCAGCTTCTAAGCATTAAATATAAAAATTTACGTTTTATCGATTCACTTAACTTCTTGCCTATGGAATAGGCCAAATTGCCCCAAGCGTTTTATCTTCCCTCAACTAAGGGTTATTTCCCGCACTTCTTTTAACACCGCAGGTAATCAGAATTATTCCGGTCCCCTGCCTGCCAAGACATTCTATGGTGTAGATAATATGCATAAAGAAGAACGTGATAAGTTTATGGAGTGGTATAAACATTTGGGGGAAAATTAGACGTTTAATTTCCAGGAGGAATTAATTAAATACTGTCGGCAAGATGTAAATATATTAAGAATGGGTTGTTTACGTTTTATGCAACAGTTTGAGGTAGAGACAAAGATAAACCTCCTCCTGGAAACAATTACCTGGTAGTATAGCCAGCGCTTGCAATTTAGCGTTTAGGCGTAATTATTTGAGACCGGAAACTATTGGTATTATACCGAGAAAGGGTTATCAATGGAGTGATGTCCAGTCGGTCGAAGCTATACAATGGCTTGTGTGGGAAGAAAAGGAAAGGGGGATAAAAATAGAGCACGCAGGTAATGGAAAAGATAATGTAGAAAGATGCAATTTTAAAGTGGATTGCTATTGGAATGATACGGAGAACGGAAAAGAACATGTTTGTGAGTATCAAGGCTGTTTTTATCACGGTTGTCGTATGTGTTATCGAACCGGGAGGGATAAACCACTCCACAATAACCCTTTCTCTACTATGAATATAAAATATGAAAGTACAGTCGCTGAAGTGAAAAGATTAGAAGAATTAGGTTTTATTGTGCACATCAATGGAAAACACAAATGAATAATAATGAAAATATCTCGAAGTATTTAAAAACCACCCCACATGCAGAAAAGAACCAATGACTCCGCGTGATGCTCTGTATGGGGGCGGACAGACGCGGTCAAATTACATTATAAAGTGAAAAGGGAGAAAATTATATATTTGGACGTATGCTCCCTGCACCCTTTCTGTAATAAGGTCAAAAAATATCCCGTGGGGCATCCTACACATATTTATGCAGGAAAAGAGTGTCCACCCATCGATCAGATTGAGGGAATATTAAAATGTACTATTCTTCCTCCAACCAATTTGTATCACCCTGTGTTACCATATCGGTCTGGTGGTAAGTTACAATTCCCTCTGTGCAGAGCGTGCGCGAATTCGTTAAATCAGGGTGATTGTACATATAGTGCTAAGGAGCTAAGTGCCATTACCGGTACTTGGGTAGTGGATGAGGTTCGCAAGGCGATAGAAAAAGGATATAAATTGGTAGAAATGCATGAGGCGTGGCATTTTAAGGTTGAACAATATAATCCTGTTAAGAAACAAGGTGGTCTATTTTCAGAGCATATGAATAAGTTCCAAAAACAAAAATAGTCTCGCGGCTGGCCTGCGTGGTGTACGTCTGATGAATGGAAACAGGAATTTATAAGCAAATATTATAATAAAGAAGGTATTAAGTTGGATCCGGATAAAATATGTGTAAATAAGGGTCGTAAGGGTTTAGCTAAATTAGCACTAAATAGTTTTTGGGGTAAATTCGGCCAGAAAGAAAATTATAGTCAAACATCAATAATATCTGACCCGGGGGGAAATTTTAATAAGTTAGGCGATCCAAATATTGAGGTGCACGAAGATATTCAAATTAACGAGGACACATTAATTTTAAATTGGAAGTATCTCGATAGCGCGAGTGTACCACACACAAATACAGATGTGATAATAGCTGCTTATACTACTGACCACGATCGTCTGGAGTTCTATAATTATTTGGATAAATTAGGTAAATACGTGCTATACTATGATACGGATAGTGTAATTTATGTGGAGACTCCAGAAACAGGTGATATGCTTGGTGAACTTACTAACGAGTTACAAGCATACGGTGTAGAGGCATTTATTAGTGAGTTCTGTTCCGGAGGCCCAAAGAACTTTCGATTTGAAGTATACAACCCCGATCATTTGGAAAATTCTTATTTGTGTAAAGTTCGAGGAATAACACTTAGTTATGAAAATTCTAAAAAGTTAATTTGCAAAAAATAAAAGAGATGATACTTAACAACGCTCCACCTGTTCATGTGTTTAGCGAAAGAAAGATTACTCGCATGAAAGATCATAATATCGTTTCTAGGCTGGAAAAGAAAATTTATCACTTGACGTACACGAAAAGAAAAAGATGCGCTGATAATTATGATACGGTTCCGTATGGTTTTAAAAGACAACGAATAGATTAAACAAGTTATTATGGTGTTGTATCTATTTTTTCATGTATAGAGAAGAAATAATGGATAATCAAATTTTAAATCATTATTATTAATTTAATGAAATTAAAATATGCGTCGGTCTTGCATATGATATCAATACGAAGACATTTTCTGTAGTTATTAGTTTACATAATTACTACGACCCTATACACTTTTATCTCAAAGAGTGGTATAATTTTATATCAAATTTTCTATATATTGACAGCTATTTTAATTCGACTACAGTAACTTCACTGCCCACAGAATTTTCTCTTAGTGCTAATTATGAGCTATCATTATCGGATAATATTAAGAGTATACGCCAGTGTATTATTCGTTCATCAGATAATGACAATAACGGCCAGGTAAACTTTAGTCTTTATACGTGCAGAAAACTTCATCTCTATATGCCATGTATTCAACAGGCAATATTTAATACATGTTCATAGCTATTTGAAGACGTAACAAAATATGCTCAGAAGTGTTTAGAACAGAATAATACTATTCCAGAATGTTCTAGTTTGTCTAAACAAATTGTACTGGAAGTATTGGCATTATTAAATCGTAATAAAACAATGTTTTATTATATTACTAATTTATTTTATAATATATTAGAATATGGAGTTTCAACATCCATTTTGTATTGTAGCCGGTTTGACAGGGTGTGGAAAGACGTACTTTGTAAAAACATTTCTACAGCATTATGCTGAAAAATGGAAAAATATAGTATGGTGTTATGGCGAATGGCAACCCTTATACAATACTCTCTCCTCATGCTGTAAATTTAAAGGATTGCCTCAGGGTGATGAATTTTCAGCGGAGAAGGCCCGCACCTTATAATTATAGATGATTTAATGCGTGAATGTAATAACCCTCTTTTAGATATTTTCACCAAAGGTAGCCATAGGAATTTAAGTGTTATTTTTATTACTCAGAATATATTCCATCAGGCTAGAGGTATGCGTGATATTTCATTAAATTGTCACTATATAGTTTGTTTTAAAAATCCTAGAGACCAGGCTTGAATTAATTACCTGGCACGTCAATTGTATCCAGGTAACGCAAAGTTTATTCAGGAAGCCTATCAAGATGCAACCCAAAATGCTAACGGTTACCTACTATTT
>JAGDQP010038071.1:0-16433 GCA_022664845.1 Lepisma saccharinum
AAAAATTTTCACAGCCTTAAGCTGTTCTATTTTGTAGTATTGTACTAAATTTTTTAAAAAAGTTCCCCTAAATAAGCACAATACTTTGCTTATGATTTTAGAGTCTGAGTAGCATTAAAACACCATTTTGAGAAACTTATTTTCAAAAATTTTCCGCTGCAGGTTCGGGAACCTGTTCACCTGGAAGGTATCCGCCCAAATCCGCCGGTTGGACATTGTATCAAATTTAAGTCTTAAGGGGAAAATATTGTTGGTTTTTGGGGGGAATGCGCCATCAGCTTTGGGGGGGATGGGCACCCCTGCTGTTCATAACACAAATAGTATGGAGTCTCTTTACTAGCGACAGTATTTATCAGTGTTTTGACGACTCCGAAGGATTGTAGGCTGACTACAGTGCACAAAGGAAAACAAAATATTGTTATTCACTATGGGGCGAGGGCAGTGTTGCCGATTTGGGGGGAAAGTCGCTAAATATAGGAGATTTGAAACCTACTTTAGCGGCAAAAATTACGATTTCCGATTAGCGACTTTTAGGGGCATTTTCAATATCCATTTTTGAGAGTTCTGTATACATTTGGAGAGATTTTTCATTATTAAAGTTCACTTGATCAGGTAAATTTGCAAAGCTAAGTTCGTGAAAATGTACTGAAAACAGGATTTCATACACCAGCACCGTATTTTCATATGTGAAGCATTGTTAAAGAAAAAACGCGGAGAGACATTTCTTTTGGCAGGGTCTAAATGCCTCCGCACGTGATCAAATAAATCTTGAATCAAATTCTTGAGAAGTCAATTGACGAAATAGTACACCATCTCACTATTTCAGTAAAATGTCGTGTTATAAATATGCCAAAGAAAAATAAGTGTAGTGTTATATAGAATTTCGTTGACAAAACATTTTGGGTTCGATAGTTTATGGCACAATTGCTAAAATCATTTTTAAAATGTCTTAAACAAGGACTTGTTCAAGAATTATTTGATTGTCTGCAAAGGCATTAAGATAGTGTGCAACAATGCCGCGATTTTAATTTAATTCAAGAGCCAGGTGGCTTTGGCTCAGGCCTGTTAGATGATGACGAGTGAATTGGTGGAATTAAAACAGTGGGAGGAAACGGGAGGCCCTCGAGAAAACACACACACGTGGTGTTTGTCCATGTCCACCACAAAACCCACATGGCGCGAGCCGGGATCGAACCAGGGACCTCACACACCAGAGATGAGCGCTCTCTACCACTGAGCCACAGCGTTCATAACAACGCCACGATTTTCCACTTTTTCGATTGTTGTATTGGTTCAGGAAGAAGACTATTCGCAGATATATATACACATACATTGTCTTGCTGACTACCCTATATACGTACAAATATTGTGTTTGTGTACCCACAGATCTTCCAATTTCTTTTAAATATATTACATATTAATATCAACATTCTTCTTCTGAAATCAGTTTTGTTAAAGGCAACCTACTGACGCGAATGAGAAGGGAAGGAGGGGGGGGGAGAGGCTTCAATGAAAATTAAAGTTTTGTTTTTTAAGCAAAACTAGATTTTAGTTCTAATCAGTTAAAAGTAAAAACCGATATGTAGTGTTTCTAACACGTGATGGAACTTAGGCATCATATTTTCAATTACATATTTCTAAAAAAAAAAATCGCATTCGGAAGATTCTAGGTTCCATACCAGCAGCCTACCATTCTGCCTGCAGTTTTTCCCAAGATTCCCCCGCCCCAGTCACACCAAGCAAATGCCAGGATGGTACCTTCAACTTAGGCTCTGACCACATTTTTCCCTACCCTATTCAAACTATCATTAATCCCGGCATCATTAACAGTACTTACAAGGAAAATTATCGTACTCCTTGACGAGTATCGCATTGCACAGGTTGCAGCATATATGGAAAGATAAAATCGTGCGTATTCCTACGCTTCTCAACTCCTTAGAACCGGTTTTTCATAGCCCCTGAAAGTTATGTACTCTTGTCATACATACCTTTGATGGGATATGAACCTGATTCACTTGCACTTCTTTAACCACGAAGACAAATGTTTTTCATAAGACACAAATTGTTTGCAAAAAAATAATGAAAATACAGGGGTGTCCTTGAAGGAAAACTCGACAATCTCTTAATATTTATTTGATTATTATTAAACCATGTTATTCTTGACTCGTGCTGCCCATGAGATGAAAAACAAGCTGTCTTGTCTCGTTTCGTAAGTTCTGTCTAGTCATGTCTCATGGATAACACTACTCTTGACTTTAGAGTTGAATATTATTTTAAGAATAAATATAATAAACTTACCTTAAGGTGCTTCTTTAAATTTGCCGACGAATTTCGTGCTGTAGACAAATGTTTCGTCTTCACACACAGCATACACTTCACCTTCAAAATTTCTATCTTCTGCATTTTCGTCTATCAACAACAAATATTTTCTAAGAGACACAAAAGACAGATGATTCGATCTCCTTCGTCGTCCATACTTTATACTGTATTAACTTGTCTGCACATTAAACTAATAAGTGGAGACTGGAGCCTATGTATATGCCGTGATTTTTGAACAGAGAAACTAGCTGAATGATCAGCACTTGAAACTGGAAACTAATCTTCTGAATATTTTTCACGTCGAAGTTCGTCAATAGGCCCCCGCGCATGAATCACGTGTTGATCTTATCTTTTGTCATCTACACAAACGCTTTAACAACGTGGCTTGATTCCACACAATGTTAAATAGCAATTCTCGGAAATTCATTCCAGGAATATTTCTTTCTTGAGAAGGAAATTGTGTTTGTTTCTTTGCAAACAACAGATGAAAAAGTAACGAAAAAAGTAACGTCGTTACTTGGGGGGGAAAAAACTAACTCTTTACCCGTTACAGTTATTCGTTTAGGACTTGCATTATTTTACTCCCCAAGTCTGGTTCGAAGGAGGAGGTCAAGCTAGAACACTCGTGCAAACATTACGTTGTATATTTTCTATTATTGCGTATGGTATATTTAAAAGCCATTTATTATAATTTTACGAAAAAAAAAATAACACGTATCTTCATCGTTAACTTATAAAAAAAATATTATAAAAAGATAGAAATGACAAAAGTATATTCTTCCATGGACTGATATTAAAGCTAGCAATAAAAGCTTGCCATTTTTCCTCCCGTCTGTAGATTTTAATTGCTAGCGAGATAGGACACCAAAAAAAAGAAGAAAAAACGCAAAATGGAAAGCAATATATCACCAGAATTGTTTGTGTTCAGAAAATATGACCACGTATCTCTGAAAAGACTAGTGTAAAAGCGGGAGGAGAACCAGACAACGCTAGAAGACTTATTGAAGGTATATGACTCTTTATGAAATCCTCTTTTTTTTTACATTGATTTTTATAGTTCTATTATATTCTCAGAGACGGGACGAACTTGTGTCATTAATCTTTTGCATCCTCATCCGTCGCTTGTTGCTTTATTTATTCTTTCTTCCCTTGCCTTTCATTTCTTCTATTCTCTGTATCTTTCTTTTTCATTTCAGCCTTGATTATTTTTTTCTTTTATAATAGATACATGCATTGTGCATTTTATATTTAATATACCTAAACCTTTAAGGTGAATTATCTTGTCAAAGTAGGAACCATATTTTATATTAACTTTTTTTTTTTTTAAGAATTTAGAAGCAGAAGTAAATTTAAATTGATGGCATAATTTCGGAACTTGACGTTCTTCTTAAAGGGTATAAAGATTCATCATTAAATATGAATGATTTTTTTCTTTTTAATTTGCAAATTAAATTTGTTTTGTCACCTTTCTGAAAATTAATTCCTAGCATGAGTGCAGTAGAATATAGTTCGGAGTTGAAGGCACGCAAATGTTGTTCATGATTTATAACCTGCTTTTGTATTTCTAAATGTAATCTCACTTTCAATTCTTTGAGGAAATTGGGTTTAAAATATGGAGCCTACAAGTCAACAATACTATCATGTTGTTGCCATATGAAATGGCCGTTTACGTACATTGTGATGGTGGTCTGTACTGGGATGACTAAAGACTGATAGAATATGTTGGTTATTTGTTAATTAAAAAGTTGCAATCTTGTTGAACGTAATGCAGCAATAAGTTCATTAGTAACTGTCGTGTGAAGTGCCTTGCGGCAAGTAGACAGTGAATTGGAACCAGATTCACTTACAATGTTTGTATGAATTTAAACTTGGACAATGTGCAGCGGAGAAACATCAATATAACATAACATATGCCGAAGTCACAGCCGGCAGTAGAACACGATGTTGGTTTGACAATTTCGGAGCAATAGATATGAACCTTCAAAATAGAACTACGTGGTTGACCCACTAGTGTCTGTGCGATCAACAAAATGTTAGATGGGATGACCGGAAATTGTTACATAGCATATTATCCCTAGTTTCAAGATTTATCTCAAAAGTTTCCTTGGATCAGATTCTACCAATTAACGTGTAATGGAAAATGGATCCTGCACATGTATGACAATTACAAACGATCTGCTCAATGACTTGCTGCCGATCAAACACTAGCATTATGTAATATCAAAATCTCCATCCAAGAAAGATAGTGAGTGTGTGGTTTGTAGCTGGTGTAATTTACGATTCCTTCTTAACACCAGGCGAAATAATGAATTCCGCGATGTATTACACAAAACTATAACAAATGAGTGACAACTTGTTAGAAACAGTCTTTATTAGTAAAGAGACATGGTATTATGATCCTCTACGATAACGCTAGGCCACATGTATCGCAATCATCAGCGTAGAGGCTTCATCAGTTGGAATGTGACACTGTACCGCACCCAATATATACCCTGGACCTTTCTCTCCGAGACTAACTTTCTTAAAATAATATCTAAGCAACTTACGGTGTTGTAATATCTCTTCCAGGTCTTTGAAAGCATTTAGGTGAGACCGCTTTGATTTAATTAGTAAGAAAGTTCCATTTAAAACGTTCAATAAAGAGATATTTAGTCGAGTGTTGTCTGAAAAGGAAGAGCTTTTGTGCTTTAGTTACACGATCTGGTCGTGTGTCTATGTGGGTCAATAAAGGGCAAATCTGTAGATGTTCCCTGCAGCTGAGGCACCCGTTTATAATTATATGAATGAACCTGAACCTAATTATCGAGAATCAGTGTCTTAAACCGAGTGGCCGTAGCGCAGATTCTTGGCCTCGGAATCAGAAGATCTTGGGAATGACCCCAGTGGCCGCCAATCTGCACCGGGACTTTTCCAAAGGATTACCACAGTTTCACCAGGCAACTGCCGGTATGGTACGTTCAAACTAGGCTCTGATACTTTCTCCCAGCATCCTTCACCACCTTATCTCGGCCTGAGCGAAAGTTTCCTATAAAGGTTATAAATTAGTTAGGCACTGTAATTGGAACACTGAAAAATACTCCAACATTCGCACTTGATCTATTTCATAGCCAAAATTGAAGACATTCAATTCATACATCTTCGGAATGATAAGAATTAGTGGATTTACGAGTTTCCTGGCTACTACTCAGTTGCACTGTTTTGACTTCTTGGTTTCCGTTAGTCTTCAGATGACGCTACTTCCATCAATTGTTTTCATGATTCCTAAATCTTCCGTGGATAAAGATCGAATAGTCCACCTAAGTGAACGTGTGTCACTTAGTCAAAATGGCCGTCCAAGTCCGTCTAGAAACGCTCAATTGAGTTTTGCTACATTCGTGAACTATATGAAGTGGTATCTTCAACGAAGGCCAGGGCCAAGTGAAGTTATGGACTAGTCCTAAGTTGATTTATAGAAGTTCGACACTGGAGATGTATACGTATTTGAGTCTTCCACCGACTATTATGGTCTAAAAGCTTCCTTCAGTTTCATGAGATGAATGCCAGAGCTGTACCTACACTAAATAACCAAGGGTTCCCAATCCGGATCCTGACTACGTTCTAGCCGAGGGACGTCATCCCTCTTCTAATTGGCTTAAGTCATAGTTGTTATTCAGTTTATAAATCGTCCATTTCTAGAACAAAAACTTTCCTCTCGAACGCTGAAACTGGGCTAATATTACACACGTGCACTCAAATTTTAATATCGATGAATGAATATAAGAGGTAAAGATTCAATAATAGATTTAGACTTCTAAGAACAAGAGACCGTCAGGAAGCTTTAGTATTCATCTTCCTGTAATATTCTGTTAAATAAAGCAAAAGATTCCTCCATTAATCATTGTCTTTTCGTCCGGTCACGAGTTGCTTCTATTGATCTCGCACTGTGTTTCAGTTAACTCTGGTTGTAGTCTTTTGTTGCGTTTCTGTGCCGTGCTTAACAGATCAATGATTATTTCAATAGTTTCTGATATAGGTTTCTTTTGCAACGTAAATTATCTTGTCAAATCTACATCCATATTTCATTCAAAGGGTTTTATCTATTTCGGTGAAAAGAAAGGTCGTTAAAATTGATGCGAATGTTTTCTCGACTCTTATAAGCTCGTGGAGCTCTCATTAATCATTGAGTTTCGTGATATAGCGAGGCGCATCTCTTGAGTCCTTGCTTCATGCTTTTTTGCCAATGTGAAAATAATCTTTTTCTTCTATCTGTTTAGTAATATTTTACTGTTCTTCTGTTTGATGGCGTTGTAACGTACAGCAATAATTTGTCCACTTCCAGGTGTTTTTTTTTTTCAGAGAGGAAGGTGCTGAAAATAAGCTCCACTTGGACAGACTCTCTCCCTTGTTTGAGTTCAACTGGTCATGGTTTTTTTATGAGCCTGATAAGCTGTAGACTCTCTTCACAGTTATACGCTTGGCTTTCCTGTTTTTGATATTACTTTAACTCGAAATCCCCTTTACAATAAGAATGGTAGCTCCTTGCAAGGCAACAGATTGCAGGAACACTAATTTTGAATCTGATATGAGCAGTACGTAACTGAAAGCTCATGAGATGGCATTACGTAGTCTACAATGTTTCTAGTCTTACTGTTAATTTACTTATTTATATTTTATTTGGACGTTTTATAAATTAAATTCAGAATTTGCTATTCTCATCAAGGAATATTTCTGTTGCTATTCTTCTGTTTAAACGCTTATGTTAAAAAAAGTATTTTTAAATTTGATTATGCATTATTCTTGTTTTCCACATATGAGCTACTGTCGAAGTTATACCAACCGTTACGAAACTTATCATCCACTCCTCTTAGATACTTTGCATCAAGACGCTAAATACGACACTCATCAGCAAACCCTGCTCGTTAATCCACTCTCCCTTTTAATCAGCATCTACCTCCATACTCTCAACCTCAACCATCCTGACGTGCCCCACTTTACTGCTTTCTCCCATCCCAATCGACCAGATCACATTATACCATCAATTGCACAGTAAACCATCTGGAATGTACAGGGCTCACCACGTCTCTCATTAGTCATCGAATCGCCCCGCGGACAGAGGATAACATGCATTTGTCTTAACTAACTTCCTTAACGTGTTTATGACGTGTATGCACTTCACTATTTCATTTCATGATCCTGTATAACCTACCCGTATATATGATTACGATGCAAAATCGTAATGTTCCACTGTAATTTATGAATAAAAATAATTGTCAAGGTCCGTTACCATCTCAAAGACCATCTCCAACAATCCAACCTAGATATTCCAATTATATCTCTTCCCAATAAAAAGGCGTAACCCTTTAAATGAGTAGTGGTCACGGCCTCACTGTGGTTATTTTGCAATATATATATATATATACTGGGGTAGAAAACATTTTTTTTATGAGGTGTCAAGACTCCCTGCTAAGAAATACGAGATTGATAACGAAAGTAAATCCTCTTACGAATTTATCATTTCCTTTGGACATAACGAGTCAGTTTCCTGCCAGGCTCAATTTAGAGTCTAGCCCTCATTCTTCGAGAAAAAAATACCGATTATCGTATTCACCTTACTGCTCTTGCAAGATACGGTTAAGTTTTTCCGTACGTTGAGTAAAACTCCAGTGCCGGATCTAGAAATTTTCCTAAGGGGGGTGAAGTTAAATTTGCCGCCATTTCCATCTTCCTTTTAACCAAACAACATGACTGGCCGACGCGACGAATACATTGTCTCGCCTTACGTAGTGTACTTTTCTTACCATCTCTGGAGCCTGTCGTGGCATCGCTGTTACTAACTTTATCTTGTTACCTGCCTATCTGACGAATCGCGGTTTTGAATTTTAAAGATGGAGGTAGATTGTAGGCCTATAGAATAACATAAACATGTCTTAGCGTGTTTGGCGCCCCTAAACGTGCCTCCCGGGGCCCTTCCCCCCTAGATCTGGAACTGTAAAACTCATTCTTCATCGGTTCGTTTTGCATATTGCTTTTTACGGGGAGATCTAAACTGCTTTAGGGCCTAAAGAGAAAACTAGAAAGGTTTAAATCCAAACCTTCTGTAGATCAACAAGCATAATTTATTTTCCATGGCAATGAGACGCAGATACACATTTTTACATAATTTGGCACCGATTTAAACTTCACTTTGCATGATGAAAGGTTTCAGGTATATTAAAGTTTTGATTTGTCTCCGTAGTAACACTATCCATGTGTATGAAAGAGAATTAATGTTCGTTCTTTACCTAGAAGCGTGTGAACAGATTCCAATCAAAATTTCTCATAATAATAATAATAGAGGGGCCTGCATCTTGGATTTATATTGTATTAAAATTTTACTTCATTTTGACGTTTCAATGGCAAGTAGATTCTCTGTACACATTTGCGTATCTCACAACATTGATTGACTCAGTTTAAACTAAATTGTCTTTCGATTTCCATTTCACCTAATCATTTCTGCTTGTCATACGATACCCCGTGGAAACCAGCTGTGTTCGTCTCTGGATAGGAGTCTTTAAAAGCCCCTAACGTGTTAATTAACCATTTTTGTTACTATGTTAGAAAATTGTAAGGCAAGTATTAGTAGCATCATCAGCAGCAGAAGTGTTGCTCGTCGTGGGACATCATCACACTTAAAACTCATAACTGACTTAGATCGCCACAGCCATATTCAACACGAGAATTGTACATAAATAAAGATATCGATACTTAGATCCATGGGCAAATATGAAAGGTTTTTCCAATCAAAACCGAATTTTTATACTTCGAAACCCGTTGTTTTGTAGAACTTCAGTTGATGTTTAAACCCCTGTATTTTTCTTGTAGTCTTAAATGGAAATCGTACTTTAATGCATTTGTACTCAGTAGTAGATTATTCTGTTATTTGAGGTCAATTGTAGGTTAAAGGTCCCGAATATGGGACCGTCTCCTAATATGAGACCCGAGCATACTGCGTAACTATGTGCTATACTCTGCTGATGATTGTAAAAACTTCTAATATATTAGATATGCCAACTTCTTAGTTGTTGTGATTGGGAAGAACATAGCTGGTGAAGAAAGATGAATTTTTGTGTGCTGTTTCCGTAAGAGTTTTCTATAAGATGGACTTCGATACTCCGTTGTATGTAGAGCTAAGTTACAAAAATCTGTTCCATTGGATCATTCGATAGCATGTTAGTAATAGAAAGAATGACAAATCTGCACAAGTGAATCTAACGAGTTCTAAAATTGCTGTTCTAAATTATAATTCCGGTCACTGTAGCTCCTAATATATGACCTCAAGGGGTTCCTAAAGTGAGATAGGGGTCTACAGGTATTCGACCTCTTTGCACTGTCATACTCAAGGATACGTGAATACGATAACCCTCGTCGAACTGGGAATGCAGAAATTATTACCTCGTCACTTTATAAAGCGCGATTATCTGCCTGGCTTTAGCGCCGACAGGTTCAATGCTTACGTTATTACCGATGGGCACACAAGCATTGTGAAGCTACAGATTTCCGTTTCGTTTGCCCACAGTGTCAGAAATCAAAGCAATACGAATACGAGTCATATTTGGAAATGTATGGGGCCTTATATTAAGCACCATCTTTGTAGTTACAATTTTGTATGATTTTGGTTACGTTTTAAAAACTACGTATAATACTTGAGATACACATGTATATACCATTTATGTATTTCATGCATCAATCTATAATAATTACATTTGGAATTTGTCCATTCTATTATATTTCTTTTCCTTTCATTAATACAGTAAAATAAAAAGGGGGTCTCATATTCGGTGCAGTAGCGTATTTAGGTATTTTGCGCCCCTCCGCTCGTAGAAAGTGCCGCTTTTAATATGTAATGGACATTTTTATTTACATGCATAACCTATTCACATATCAGTGACGCCCAGCCTTGTTTTGCCCATGGGGGCCATTAAAATATAGCACTTCTTTGTGGGCCAGAGCATGGGTTGCATTCTGTCTTCTCTAAGTAGAAAGAAGTTATTTTCATATATAGATTACGAAGGAAAAGTAATGTAGCAGCCGGATTGGGCCCGCGGGCCGTAGGTTGGACATCACTGTTATATATTAATGAGTTGATTCACCCAATTGTTCTGTATTATGTCTTGTCGCTCGCTCTGTGAAGTCTTATATCATGCCCTGGTACTCCAGAGTTCTTGTAATATCCTCTCAATTTGTAAAACTGCCATGTTTGTGTAGTTATATGCCAATATGCGTATACTTGCAGACTTACAATGAGGAAAAGAAAAAAAAAATATTTCTCTATTCGTGAATAGATGCGGCATATAAAAATCATTGAATGAGAGCTTGGAAATTTCCGCCGCCTCAAATTTTGAAGCTCTAGACCAGGGCGTATAAGGCCTATTACCTAAATACGCCACTGATTCGAACTCAAAAACGAAAGTAGAATCAATTGAAAAATTTCAACGCTTTTGGATCCGATATTCACAAAGAAGGTGAAAGGAAGAAAAGCAGGAATTGTACAACAAATTTCAAATCACACTAGTTGATATGAAAGAAAGCCGGATGAAATATATATAAACTAGACAAAAAAAAATCTACTGCAACAAATGAAACATAAAATAAAAGATTATAATTTACTTACCAAGAACTCCTACAAAATAAAACTATAAATCACAGCGCTAACATAATCTTCAACTTATCCATCCAGGGAAACCACAACAATTAGAAATAACTCCAACAATTAAAAGCACCACAAGGAATAAATACAATAAGAATAAGAATGGACAAGATGGGTTTCCTCGCTGGCTGACTGGTGCGGGTCCTGCTGCAGTGTCAAATTCTCAACAAAGCATTATCATTCATCAATTTTCCAAAAACATAATAATATTTTCAAAAGGACGGAAAGTAGCCAAAGCATAGTTAGAAGTCCTCTTCGGCTACCCTGCGGACAGGATACTATTTTAGGATAGGTGCCTTTACCCTACAGTTTGAAAACGTTCCTATCGTTGTGCATACAATAACTCATCTTCAATGGTTAACCATAATATAACTCCTGTTTGAGTGTAGTTATTATATGGCCAATAGCTGGATCGTGACGTTTTTATATAAGAAATCGATTCATCGATCACAAGTATTAATATTTCTCATTGATTTTATTCATTTATTTCAGTAACAATATTATCTAATACCTTAGGTACATTTGAGATTGTTCTGAGAAACTGTATTTCTATTATGAAGTGCATAAAATTAAAGATTGCTGATGTTATATGAAGAAACCTGAGTTTATGAACCAGTAAGGTGCTACAGTACGTGGTTTCTATTGTCCTTAAGCTTCCTTAAACTTTTTGGTCGATTTTTTAATGATACTGTACTTCGTCTATAACGGATGGCAAGCGTCTCAATGAAAACATTCTTTATAAAGTTCCTGAAATTTATGGTGTTCATCTTAACTTTCTCAATACTTTAATAAAAAAATACTGTTAATAGAAAAATATTTATTTTCCAGAATATTTCGCCCCACTCGCTGGAGCTTCCTCAGCTGTGATCTACGCTATCTACAATGACTTAACATATACATTTATATACAATACAGTGGTTTAACAGCGTTGCCAGTTACTGATTTCTAATTACCCGTTCCCTTCGTAACAATTTTCCCCATTGTTCCCTTAAGTTTCCAGATTTCTTGTTTATTAATTTGTCTCCCCTTTTTATGCAGGTTGTAAACAACCCCAAGGTAATCAGGGATATGCAGGTAATGTTAGGAAAACAAAAGCATGGTTAAATGAAAATCAGGTATATGTTTGTAAAGCTGACAAAGGTACTAAGGTTATACTTGTAGAACGAGAGGTATACAACGAAAAGATGATGGCATCCTTAAAAGAAACAGGTTCAAGAGAGAAAGGAAAGACCCTTTACAGCGGATTATTAATATTGTAGAAAAATATGTTAAAAATAGTTGTTGGATAACTGATAAAGAAAAAAGGAACTGTATAATTTCGCGCCCAACCTTCCATTTGCCTTCGGGACAGTTAAATTGCATAAAGACAATAAACCAGTGAGACCGATTGTGGCAGCGTACCATCACCCAGCTTACAAACTGGCAAAGAAGCTATTGAAGGTCATTTGGGAATTACAGCCAAGTTTTGAATTTACAGTAAAGAACTCATTCCAGGTTGTGGACAAGTTAAAAAATGTAAAGGACACAGATAAATCATTCCTAAGCAGCTTTGATGTAAAAAATATATATATATATATTCCCCAGCGTCCCTCGGCAACAGGCATAATGCACGCGTGGTTTTTGTACAAGGGTGTAGATCAGCTAGCAGCAGACGAATATACCAGGGGCCTCCAAATATGTATTGATTACAATTATTGTAAATTCAACTACCAGATTTGGTTTCAAAAGAATGGCTTATCCATGTTTAATCCACTTTCTCCATTGTTAGCAGACTTCTTTATGGATAAATTTGAAAGTAATGTCCTTGAAAAAATTCCAGGTATTGTAATGGGTGTTAGATACGTTGATGATTATTTTGTAATAGGGGAAAACAAAGAGGCAGTAGACGTCCTTTATCAAAAGTTAAACAGCGAACATAAGAATATTTCATTGACAAGAGAAGATGAAAACGGGGGTTCTCTGCCATATTTGAATATTTTAGTAGAAAAGATAGAAGGAAGATTTAATACAAGGGTTTACAGGAAACCAACAGCAGGTGATGAGTATATTCATAAAAACTCGGGGCACCCAGCACAGATGAAGCAAAACATGTGGAAAAATATGTTCTTAAGGGCAATGAAACTTTGCAGCGGCGAAGAAGCATTAAAGAAGGAGGTAAGGCAGATAATTGACACGGGCGAGAAGAATGGATATACAAAGGAGGAAATGATTGTATTCTGGAAAAAAAGTTAGATCAAAAACTAAATTCAAAATAAATTTGCAACCAACGATTGAACAAAAACCTACGGAGGTTAGAATAGGGATACCAGGCTTCAGAGGTACATCCAAAAAGCTACAAAAGCTATATAAAAGGTTCGGGGTACAAGGGATTTTGAAACCAAACATGAAATTTTACAATATTTTCAATGAACACAAAAGGGTAATAGAAACGGAAGAAACAGACGGCATATACGAAATTGAATGCTCTTGTCAGAAATCTCATATTGGTCAGACTAAAAGATAAATCAAAACAAGGGTAAAAGAACACCAAAGATGCATAGCAAAACAAACGGATAGCTCAGAATTGTCACAACATGTAATAGAGGAAGGGCATCATATCGTGGGATACAAAAAAAAATCAAAACAGTGAGAACACAGAAAGAACGAGACATTTGGGAAGCAGCTTTCATCATTAAAAGGGGAGAAATTAATAAACAAGAAATCTAGAAACTTAAGAGAACAATGAGGAAAATTGTTACGAAGGGAACGGGTAATTAGAAATCAGTAACTGGCAACGCTGTTAAACCACTGTATTGTATATAAATGTATATGTTAAGTCATTGTAGATAGCGTAGATCACAGCTGAGGAAGCTCCAGCGAGTGAGGCGAAATATTCTGGAAAATAAATATTTTTATATTAACGGTGTTTTTTATTAAAGTATTGAGAAAGAAAACATTCTTATTTCAGATTTACGTTCAGTGGCGTCAATTTATTCCACGTTTTTAATCTGGTAGCAGTTGGCGCTATGTACTTTTGATTTTGGTTAGATTTCTCTATTTACGTTAGTTTTAATAAAATGTGTCTCAGCGTTCACCTGCCAATTTGAAACATACGCTATGTTGTGTACAATGATTGAGCATACTTAATTACAGTAGTCATAACAGAAGGATGCAGGTCTGGCAATATTGAAATAGCGCCTAAGTAATCTCTGCGTTATAGCAACAAAATTGTTATTTTTGAAGAACTCAATATCGAACGCGCGAATCTCAGCCGACCACCGCTCAATGTTTACTGAAATGATGCCGCTCACTGAACAAGTTTGTACATGTCTGTCGTCCCTATTCCGGGGCCACGTGAGCAGGAGGTTCTGCCAGGATTTTCAGTTTGGGTGGTTTACATAGTTTTTATTAGTTTTTGGCCGCAAAACTTTAAAGTTGGGGAGGGGTCGATATCCCCCTGTCGGAATCAAGGCACGTGAGTAGTAAGTTGCAAGTCAAAATGGTAGGTGAACTTCTTAGATACCTTGTATACGCACTTCAGCATATTGTTCTCGAATTCGCTTCAAGTTTTTTAGTTTAAACTTATTTCTGTTTGGTAAGTATTTTTTTAATTATCTGCAAAACATAAGGACTATTTATTTTTTTGAAACTGTGAAAACTTGATAACACGATTTCATTCGTTTTTATGATCAAACAAAGGTTGTGAATAAAACTATTTAGTCTCCATAAGACATGTATGTGGCATTTCATACAAGAGTTCGTGCACATTCCGAATTTGAATTTTAGCTTGTAAAATTCGTGTTGGACTCTCTCTCTCTCCGATCCTTCTCTCTACAGAGCCGCCGTGGCACAGTGGTAGAGCGTTGGCGTAGCATTCGGGGGATCGTGGGTTCGATCCCAGCGGCCGGCCATCATGACTGAGGTTTTTCTGTTTTTCTTTCCTGTCATACCAAGCAAATGCCGGGATGGCACCTTCAACACAGGCTCTGGCCGACACCTTAACGAATCCTTTCCCTTACCCTATCCCGGCTGGAGCCTTAGATGTCTTAAGGCCATAAATAAAATTCGAATTCAAATTAGCGCGCTGTTCGCTGATTTTTCTCTTTCTCTGTTTTCTTTCTCTTTTTCTCTTTCTCTGCTTTCTTCCTCTTTCCCTCTCTCTCCCTGATCATTCTTTCTTTCTTTCTCTCTCTCCTTTTTTCTTACTCTCTATAAGAAAAAAATCATATTTTGGTTCGTAAAAGTACGATCAACCGCGATTTGTAAAATGGAAAATGGTAGATTATTCTCTTCGAATAGATGTAAACTAAATGCTTTCATTGACTTCGCAGTCTTTCTTAGTGTTCTCCGGACAAGACAAGGAATTTTCCCACTGGTCTTCTTTCCGACACGTGTCGCTTCTATCGATCCCTTCTATTTTTCTTTATCATGGTTTATCCCTCTTTCAAGTTTCCACCACTTCCGTTTCCTTTTTGTATGCATTCGAAGTGCTTTTAAAAACAGTTACATTAGCATAAACATACTTAAACAGAGCGTTTCTAAAATACTTTAGAGATGAATTTCCCAAGACGAAAATTATGTCCATTTTTGTCAAAACAAGAGTAGTTTTTGGAAGTAGAGGCTGGCAGAGTTAACGAGACACCGTCAGAAATGACATCAGTCGACAGATTAATGAAGTAAATCATATCGGTGGGGGTCAAGGTGAATAAGTGGTGGAGCGCTCACTTCTGGTACGTGAGGTCCCCGACTCGTGTCATTTTGATTATGTGGTGGACAAACACCGTGTGTGGAGGTTTTCTCGGGTTCCCTATTTTCCATTCTAGCAATTCTCCCATAATCACTAACCTTGAGCCAAAGTTGTCTAAAGGACTTGAATAAAATTTAGTTCAGTGAACCGTATTGGCTTAACAAATGCCAATCAACATTGTCGTACCTGAATATAGTATTTGTGCAATCATTGCAGTTGAGGTCTTGCACTTCAGAAAAGTATGTCCTTGTCATGAAATCGAAACAAAGCAAATCGATGAGCTATGAAACAAAGATATTAATGTCCTAATGATTGGATCTTTCAAGCACGTTGCTCAAACGTTTTTGGTAAAACTGATTCTTATCGCAACGTAATTCGTTACTTGTCAAATTAGGTCACTTGTGAGGATACAACGCTAGCTAGCATTGTGCGTCTTACTCCAAAGTTACGCATGTTCTGACAATCAGCTTTCATCCATGTACCATGTAGTGCCAAAGAAAATAATAATAAGTGATTGCTAGAAGTTCTAACATATACTTGTAGATGTCTCGACCAGTGCTCGATAGTAGTGACAGTTGCGGTCAGCGTTGTTGCTTTCAGTTTGTAACCAACTATGTTCTGATAAAGGATATGCGATTTTGCCAAGAACATTGAGCTAAACGTCACAGCATAATCCCGTCCAGTTACTCCAATCAAAAACATTATTTTTGGCTAACAAAGACG
>JAGDQP010038072.1:1633-18324 GCA_022664845.1 Lepisma saccharinum
GTATCTCAAGCAACCTAATAGCAATATTTCCACACACCATCTTCGATCGTGATATCACTATTCCCCAAATTTAGTCCATCATCTTATACTATCATGTCTTACATCATCTCAATCCTTTACTAAGATCACATGATGATCTCCGCACTATCACATGTAATGACCTGGACTTTGACCTGCCATGTTGCCATATTTTCACTGACCTGGACTTTAACCTGCGGTGTTGCCAAATAAAAATAACAACAAATTTTTGGTGATCATCTACTGAGTGACGTAGAGAAATGGAGTATCTAAAATAAAGATACAGAATTCTTATAACTTGGTTGTTATCAAGTTTTCCTCCAGAATTTTTTAATTTTGGGGGTGTAAAGTCAATATTTGGATTGTATAAGTTTAGGTGTTGTTGAGAATTTGAGGGAGATACTTCACACAGAACGGGGGTGGGCGGAATTACTGGAAGTTATAAAATAATTCTGCAGTTTTTCCTTACCCTGGAGACCAAACAATTGCCAAACATATAAAGTTTAACAGCTCTTACTGCGATAATCGGTTCTTGAAAAGTCATTTCTTGTATCTTAGCAACAATAGATAGTGACTAATTTATTGTTTGAATATTATTTTCGTCAGGGTACTCCTAGAGCTTTAGCCATATCATTTGCCATGAAACATTATTAAGATATGTTGTCAATAGAGGTAATATTCAGAACAATCTTTCACATTTCTCCGAAGTCTTAGAAAACCATTTAGCCCATATTGTATACTTGGAATAGTAATCGATATCACTCAGATTTTTCTAGACCCTCTCCAGGAAAATAAGTTGCACGCACATAGATATAAATTTACAGAAATATAACTTTAAATTAAAAATAATATGGCTTTGAAAGGAAAATATTACCCAAAAGTGCTTAAAATAAAGACGTTGTAATGTTTAGGGTATACAGTTAACGTAACTGATGGTCAACAAAGAGCTAAAAGGTGGGAGCCGATTGAATGAAAACAATGATTGAATATAAGTTTCCTTCGCTTGTTCTGAGGCAGTAACTTGTGTGCTTATATACCTCGACTGTTGTGAAGGAGAAAGTAAATTGGACATTTGAAACAATGTGAATTTACTCTGCATATAACTGAGAGAATCTTCGAAAGAAGGGCCTACAGATCTATGAAATTTCTCTGCACTTCTCTTTAAACAAATGGTCATACTTTGTTTCGTCAATTCCGCCTATTTTAGTGTTAATAATTCATCACTGTAATTAATAATATTATGAAATAGTTGAGATTGATGTGAAATTAGCAGTGTTAGTCTATAAAATATTATTTTAATGCAACCCTGTAACTACACTTTGTAAAATTCTTCATGTATTTTAGGTTCCAAGGACCCATGTTTTAGGGACAAGCGTGTCGAAATCTCAGTTATAGAAACAACAAAATTATTTGCATATGGTGCCTAATCCCAACCTTTTGCCACACATGGTAATTTATCCCAAACTCCATGACTCACGCTTGTCTGACGACCCCCTCCCAGGTTTTTTCTCGTGCAGCAGCTCGTTTAGCGTTTTGTTTTGACCTTTGCGACTGGTAGATTTCAGTCAGTTTCGGATGTTGACGAAGACATTCCAGGTGGACTTTAATTAACAAATCTTGTTCTGATTTCTGTAACTCCATGGCCAACGTACAGTGCGAGGAATTTTCTGATTACACTATGCTGTACCGGACATTACTGCAGAAAACTCGTCTACAAATTTCTCTTCATACGCATCTTGACAAGATTTAACAAGCGACACTACCGATGACAATGACGCATTCACTTGCCTTGACACAGAAAATGTCACTTCGAAATTGCCACGCAGTCAGTAACAATCACACATCAACCGAAACGTATTCGTTATAGACTTCATTCTAGTAGCTCATTTCTCTATGCCCACTAACAACACCTGTCCATGATGATACATGATTTACAGCGCATAACTGACATGTGAGTGCAGCAGGAAACATTGTAAACATTCCTCAACGAACGGTACAATGTTGCCAAAATTCAAACGCGTTTTCTCGCGTATCGCATTTTAGGCATAAGGCTTGTGTTTCCTAGCCGGTCGCATCTATACAATTAAATTTTGTATAAAATATATTGTACGTATTTGTATATGCGAACGCCGAGCAGGTCTCAACTTGTTAACGGTCGGATGGGAGTTAGAAAAGTTTGTATCATTTTGCCTTAAGAGAAAGGTCTATTCGGTTGGTCTTACAAGGGAACTCTGCAACTTTTCCCCCTCGAATCTCCCCACATTTGCACCAATCATGCGGTGTAGCATAGATAGAACGCAGACGGAAGCTTTTGTTTCCCACATTGTTGGAACATACATTGTGAGCCACATATGTGTCTCGATATGTGGCGTAAAGAGACAAAAAAACGCCAAAATGCATGCAACCCGGATATAACTGAGGCCGGAATGCACACCCACAAGCAGTATACAACGTGGCAGAGTTGGAAGTGGAAATGGAAAAGTTCATAATGGGCTAAAGTCATGTACAGAAGCAGTAAGCAGATGAAATGGGAATTACAAACATAGGTGACCTGCCAAAGGCAAAGAAGCAGGTGAAGATAACAACGAGTGTATATACACTGATATAAGTCTATTCGAGGATAGTGTATATCCAAAACAGCGTGAGTGAAGCAAGGAAGCACATCGCACCAGCAACATACTATAGCGACGTCGTTCTCACACAAAATATTGTCACATCCAGGCCGAATGTTGAAATTGATATCCAACACATTATTGAAAGAAATCGTGTGCTCTTGTGACAAGTAGCCAGCTGCCTCCCACGCGTAACGTAACATAGGTTAGTATTTAGTAGCTCCGTGGTAAAGCGTCGGCGTAGCTTACGGAAGGACCTGGGTTCGATCCCAACAGCCGACCATCCTGGCTGATGTTTTATCAGAGTTTTCTTTCAGACATATAGGCAATTCCGGGATGGCACCTTCAACATACGCCCTAGACGACATATTCCCGAATCCAGTTCCCTTCCCTATCCCATCTTGATCCTTAGATGTCTAAAGGCCATTCATAAATAAAAAAATAAAAAAGGATAATATTTTGGATTGAAAATAAGATTGCGGAGTTTGAAAATAAATTTTCTTCATGTAGATTCAGTGCATGCTTTTTGCTTCTGACGTACTCTTCAAGCCGTCGGGCAAATAACTTATACTAGAGGAAGAAATACACATGAAATGGTTCACAGTATCGTGTGGTTTTTGGTGGAATTACTTTCACTTGCAGATCAACATAATCAGACAACGCTTGTGTTGGCAAGATACTGTCGGTCTGCCCGGAGCATGAATTTAGTAGCAGAGATGGTCCACGTAGCAACACGCGCCTCCTTATATACCCAGAGGTACCTTCTATAAAGTCTCAAATATGTGAGGTTTTCTATGCTATGCAACCTACACTGCGTGGGTGACGATTGAGTTGCATGCATTCCGGCGCGTTTTTGAGTCTTAACCCTAGATGTCGACACGCGTATGTGGTTCTGAATGTATCTTCCGACAATTCGCGAAACAAACGCTTCGGTATGTGTTCTATCCGTGCTACACTGCATGATTGGTAAAAATTTGGGGTCGATTAGAGGTGGGAAAATTGCAGAGTTCCTTTCTCAGTAATCCCTTAGATAAATGACGGCGTCGCTGTGTTTTGTGTTTCTCTTAACATTTGCAAAATGGCTCAAACAAGGATGAATGAAATATTTTAAGCAGCTTGTAAACTTAGTGGTAATATGTTCCTAATTTATTCTGGTATAGTGAAAATATATTTGTGGTGGAGAGAACGCATGAAAACTGAGTATGATTAAGAACATATTGTTCTGAATTTTAAACAAAAGCTTTCAGTTGGTATGAAAAGCTTTGGCAAAAACATCACTACTAACAATTTCTGGTCAGCAGATAATTCAATATAAAATCAACGACAAGATTATGAAGAAAATCGTGAAATTTACTTACAATAATATGCGTTGAGACAGCCAAAATATTCAAGAAGATATTGTAAAGTTCTTGATGTATGACCTTGTAAATGTAACGAGTTTTATATGTGCCACTGCAGCATGAAGGTACTTGTACACAAAAGAAAATACCTACTCGAATACGCTAACAAAATATGATAAGTGGTAATATAGACATCGAAACCGCGAAGAAAATTGAAGTTAATGGAAAGGAAACAAAAACATTTGGAAAATGAAAGACATGGAAATCCAGAAGGACATCTCACTAAGTAACATTTCGAGCGCCTATTTTGATACAGAAAAAGTCTTAAAAGATTATGAATTCTGCATCCACCTAATCACAACTGCCCACATCAAAATTGACATATCCGTACACTAGAGGATTAGCGTTGGAATATTTAGTAGAGGCATCTCGGATAGATCTGCATCTCTTATTATAAATGCTGTTTCGTAATATTTTGGCTTGATTAGTATAAAGATCCATAAAATAGTATTGACACAATTTTAAAAAGCGAATGAAAAACACGGTTGGCTGATGTACTTGAGCCAGAAACAAAATTAAAATATTTTTTTGCGGCAAGTACAGGGGTTGGACAAAAAAAAATCCAAAAACACGTCATAAGGACACGTAAATGTGGCCCGCCACTGTACACCACGTGTTGCGGTTGATGATCATGTTTTGTTTTCAATGTGTCATGTGGACCTTCCTCTTCCGTCAGCAGTACCCAGTTCACCTGTGAGTGTCGTGGTGTGCAAGTGGTGCGGTAAAATGGGCGACCTGACAGAATTCCAAAGAGGCATGATCGTTGGTGCAAGTCTGGTTGGAGCTTCAGTGGCAACAGTGGCGACCATTGTGGGGGTATCGACAGGCACTGTGTCCAATGTCACGAGGGCATACACAATGCATGGGCAAAACAACGTCTGGAAAGCACAACAGTGGTCGAAAGACAATCCTGTCCGATAGGGACAGGAGGGCATTAAAACGGATTGTAGCAGCTAAAAAGCAGACTACTGGAATGAAAATTACGTCTGAACTCAATTCTGGTCTACAGAACCCGGTTTCATCAAAAACAGTGAGACGGGAACTTCATAAAATGAAAATTCATGGCAGGGCCGCGATCGCCAAACCTCTGGTCACAGCAGTAAATGCGAAGCGGCATATCCAGTGGTGCAAGGACCACAAGGAGTGGACGCTTGATCAGTGGAAACACGTAATGTATTCCGATGAATCGACCTACACTTTGTTTCCAACTACCGGTCGTGTTTACGTATGGAGAACACCGTCGCAGGCCTATGATTCAGACTGTCTGCGTCCAACTGTAAAGCATGGGGGTGGTTCTGTTACAGTATGGGCAGTGATATCGTGGTTTTCTGCAGGTCCCATCATAGCTCTGCATGGAATGATGAATGCAAAGGCGTATGAGGCCATTTTGGGCGACCAGGTTCTGCCCATGGCCCACACATTGTTCCCGGATGGTGATGGCATCTACCAAGATGATTTGGCACCCTGTCACGCTGCAAAAACGGTGCAATCATGGTTTGAGGAGCATGACCAGGAGCTATCACACCTCCCCTGGGTCCCACAACCACCAGATCTGAACATCATTGAGCCATTGTGGTCTGTGTTAGAAAGGCGTGTTCGGTCTCATTACCCTCCACGATTATCCCTTAAGGAACTGGAGCATGTTTTGGAGGAAGAATGGTACAACATTCCACACAAAACGATTCAGGAGCTGTATACGTCCATTCCACGTCGGATCCAAGCTGTTTTGGACGCAAAAGGAGGCCCCACACCATACTAGGTATGATTCTCACACTTTTTCAAACGTTTTAGATTTTTTTGTCCAACCCCTGTATATGCCTGGAATTTACTTCTCTGGAAGAGAAGATTAAACTCTTACTACTGGGAAAGTGATAAAACCATTACACAAGGACCAATAACGAAGAACATATCGTGGTTACTGCAAAATCTGGTTCCAGATATTTGGGACATGCCTCTACAACATTTAGAAACGCTAATGTAATTAGTTAGATCATTTAAAATTACCTGAAGAACGTAAAAGAAATTAACTTTGTTGCTGAGGATTGCAATGGCACAGTTGTTAATACAGTCTCGAGAAAAATGTTATTATAAAGCAATTTTATGCAGCTTTGTAGAAGCCCATGCACTCGTTTATATGCTTACTTCATGCCAACGAAGTGCCGCTTGATGCGACGAATAGATGGAAATGCAAACAACACAAAGAGTTTTCACAGGCGTCACAAGAAAGTGCGAACATTTTCAAGAGCATAGACTTTGATTTACTGCTAGTGGATGTAAATGAACTAAGCGCCGTAGAGAAATATATACACGAAATATGCCTAGCAGTAAAAAGTGGCAATGTATCCTGAGATCTGGCGAAACATAGCAACATACTTCACTCCAGGCGTCTGACAAGAGCAAACAAAAAAAAATTGGATTGTACGTTGGAACAAAAAAATCCATCACACTTATTGAAAATTGTAACAACACATGTCGTTCAGGTATATACTTCTAGCATTCTTCCAGTTAAATGCCGGAAAACATTTTAAGACTCAATGCTACTGGATGATTGACAGCACACTAATTATGAGTTAGCTGTATGTCGTATACTGAAATGTCGGTACTCAAAGAATGAAAGTATTTGTTATTGTGAAGGGCCAAATGTTAATTTGGATGTCAAAAAGTATTCAGATTTAGTCCATTGACAGTCTGTTACAATAACAGAACCACCTCTGACCAGAAATATTTGCGAAGAAAACCCATGGCAGATGATTTCGCGTATACCAGTTGAGATTAACATATTTCAATTTCCATAACACTCTCAGGCCATAGAATAACATGAAAAGATGCTTGCAGAGACACTATCTTTAGTTTGTGGTACTACTGCAAGAGAAAGAGCAATACGAGCAAGAATTTCTTCAGCATCAAAGCCAACCTAAATGGAAACAAGAAAAGCACTTTTACAATTAAAGTATGGTGTAAACCTAAGTAAGAAATACCGAGAGGGGAAAAGGGTGGCACACGACTTACAATCACCTCCTGGAAGTGTGTTCCAGGTTGTTGTTTGTTAAAATAGCAAGTAAAGGGCTGCAACTAGAAATAGAAACGCATTATATTTATTTTCCTGATTTTCAAGATTGTCTACGTATCTGAAGGTGTTAATCCTCTGAACTAAACTTTTGACAGTTGACTTATATCACTAAAGTGCAACTATTGCTCACCCAAGCCAATTATATTTCTAAAGTTTAAATAATGCTATATAAGAATGCCCCACCTTACTAAGCAATGTGTTTTGTGCTTTGATTCTTATTTATTTTACAGATCCAACAACATATGTTGCTATTCCAGTATAAATGCAATTTTCACCAGTGACACTTAGGGTCAGTTCTACAATCGACAGCTAAACTTCTAGTCAGCGCTAAGTTAAAGTCCAGTCTGATTTTGGCCAATGAGAGTACACAAAATGAGATTTGGCCTCAACTTAGCTGACTGGAAGTTTTGCTGTGGAGTGTAGAACTGGCCCTAAGTGTCTTATCTACATCAACTTCTCAATTTTGTTTCAAATATACTCTAGTCGATCTTAAAAATAGACATCGGATTAATGCAAAATTTGCAGACTAGGTAGAGCATGGAAAGATATATATAACTGATTAGCACGACAACTTCGTGACGCATCAAAGGTGCTGGGTATATAACCTAGTAACAACAATCAGAGGCAAGCCAGAGAAACACAATCTTGTGGTAGATGAATATCGGTGTGACATGCATATGATCGAAAGATACCTCTTCGTCGATTGCAGCAGCCCTGTTAAAAGGGTTTCAACTTTAATTAAAATCCTGTAAACCCAGGCTCGCACCAGCTCGGTCCGGTCGGTGCAGAACACCTCCCTGTTAGTATTTTCCGAATGCAGTTAGATTAATGCACGAACAGGAGTATGGCCAGGTTCGACCCGCCAGACCGCAAGGGGTCTCGGTTCCTCGGCCCGCACGAGGTATCGGCCAACACCCTGACTGTCTGTCTGTCTGCTCGAGGTTTCAGCCCGCACGGGCTTTAGGTCGCATTGAGTTCCGTCCCGCAGTCCGCCGGTATGCACGAGGTTTAGGCCCGTATGGGGTTTCAGTCCACACGAGGTTTTGGTCCGCGTCCTGACGGCCAGTCGCTCTCTTCGAGGTTTGATCCCGCACGGTGTTCGGGTCCACAGTCCACATGTAACTTTCCTGCCAGCAGCGGTTTGTAGACTCTGCCTAACCAGGCCCGAACCGATGCGGGGTCGGTCCCCAACGATGATGTACATCCTTATAAAAACCTAGACAGTTTCTCTGTGTCTATATGGATTGATGTTAGTAATCCAAATCTACATGTGTCCCTTGATTTCCACTAAATTTTGCACACGTGCCTTAGGTACTGGGCTAGGTCGTACAAGTATTCTGTATTTGGTATTTCGTTTCATAAGCAAACATACTGATGGGGAAGAAAAAAAAGTTCTAAATTTCTTTCTTCCATCATGGTTAGAATGTGGTAATATATTCATAAAATATGTACCTATTTTCTAAAATATATATTCTATAAATTTATACAAATGTCTTTATTTACACAAATCGACACACATCTCTTTCTATTTAAAAATGAGTGTTAATATGTTTGCGTGAGCATCACGCCAAAACGGCTTGAGCAATTAGAATGATTTGTCGCTCATGATCAGATATTGGATCCATTTGGGAAATTATCATATCAGGTCCCATCTGGAACTCAATATAGCGGCCAAATTCATTTTCCACACCGTTTGAGATAGAGATACGAAGTTTAACAAAAAGGTTCACAGAGTAGTTTAAGAAAATATATAAACATTTTTAAAGCCGCCATCCTTGATTCAAAGTGGCCGCCCAGAAATCATTTTCAACACTCTTTGAGCTAGAAATTCGAAATTTCGTACAAAGATGTATTATCAAGAGTAGTTTAAGAAAACATTACAACATTTTGAAAAAGAAGCCATCTTAAATTAAAAATGGCCGTCCCCAAACCATTCTCCACACCTTTCGAGCTAGAGGAACACAATTTAGTAAAAATGTGTACAATCATGAGTAGGTCACGATAATATAAGAACATGTAAAAAAAAGTCGCCATTTTAATCCAAAATGGACACTCAAAACGCATTTTTCGAACACTGAAACTATAGAAAAAAGAAAGGTATAAAAGCCATCGCGAGTAGGTTACAATAAATGAGGAAAAATCCAGCAGCCTAAGGACGCGCAACAGCCTGGGGAATATGAGGAGACATCTATACCATGGAGTCGCAGTCCCCAACACTCCGCAAGTTGGGGGCACAGCCCGCCACGGGTAAGCAAGTATTCGTTACAGTCCCGATGATTGTTGCCAAGATATTCCCCCGGACCGACAGGCGAGGAAATCAGCTAGTCCATTGATAAATAATAAATTCTATATACATGTGCGCTAGGTACTGGGAGAGGTGTTGAAGGCACATCGGGAGAAGCGGGTATCAGTGTTACCAACAAATTGCTAAAATTTATTTTTTAAATCTGCTCCGATATTGTTGGCCTTATTCGCAACGAACTTGGCATGTAGGTACTGGGACAGTTCACACAGGTACTGCGGACATCACAGGTGCCGAAGGGAATGTCTATGTTGGAGTACATTAAAATTTAGAATCTAAGATAAGAAATGTTTAAAAGAACAATGATTTGTCTACGGTGTAGCTTGCAAACAAATATTTAGAATATCAGGCACTTAAGATCATCTTCAACATACACGGAAGAATTCTATCGTAAAATAGGTTTGATGAAACAATTAAATCCGGCAAGAACACAAGTACAGCTTCTATCAGCTCCCAAAGCAAGGTACCTTTGGTGGTCAAACAGCGAACTAACGTATACACTGACACAGATTTACTGCCAATCGGAGAGTGAATGCGCCAAAATCAAAGCAACACCTCCCATTTGCTAAGTGCAATTTTTATATTCGTCGGTATCTATGTTCCAAGGTTATCCACTTGCATAAGCATTACATCTTAATCCAACCATAGAAACCCTTTTTCAATACAAATTAATTTCCGTTGAATAGGATAATAAACGAAGACCTTGGACTGTTTTTCGTTCCTCCTGAGAAATATATTCCGGTGGACTTGGGATGTTTTTCAATTCAAGTCTTCAATTGTGATCGAGTAATGGTTTTGTCACCTATGCTTACATACGAAAAGGAACACGTGCAATGAAAGGAGAGACAACAAACTTAATTCTCACATCCATAGTGGAATGAACGACACAAAAGATAAATAAACATAATATTTTCAACGGATATGAATGTAATTGTCTTGCAACCCCGGAAATTCATTCATATTTCTTCAGAAGGAGCTTTGTAAGGGTGTTTTTGTCGCCAATTAACACTGGTAATCGATTGCCATGAATTCGGATTCAAACCACCCTCTTTAATCCTTCACGAAATAGTATTATAATAATTTAGATTATTCCGAGAGTAATTGCAAAGTCTTGAAATTTGTTCATATAAACGATCGATAGTTTTACGTGTGATAAATGATGCTATGTTGGATAGAGTATTGGATACATACAAAGGAATATTTATCTATCGTGTTAATGGGGTACAAGCCTAACTTTTTGTTAGAATTGATGATAGTTGCAAGAGTACTGCGTTAGTGCATTCAGTTCCAATTTAGATCGCCAATGATAATCTTGCGAATAGTCTACAGGAATTTGGAATTAACTGCAGACTCATAGCTCTTTAGTATAACGGTCTATAAGATATTTTCCGTGCCTAGATTATTAGCATTTGACAAATTATACAAACAGTTAACGTAATGTAAACTATTTGTGGTTTTCCTTTACAAATTCAGAGTCAACATGAGCAACGCCTATTTTACACAAAAACACAGCTTTCTGACAAGGCTGAATTGTTTAATAACAAAAAATGTTAAAAAAGTTATTTTTGTTCTTTAAAAATCAGCCTTATCAGGAAGCTCGGTTTTGCTTAATTCAAGATGCATACAAGTCCATATTATCATGATGTCTATTTTACACGTGTAACTATTTTTCACATGCATTCTCAATATACTGAAAACAACAACAAATCGTAGTTTGTACAAAATATCGTATAAGTCAAATACAAAAAATGACTTTAAATCCCCTGACTATGGAATAATTTCCTATCATTTCTAGTTTACGAACGAAAATTACGAAACAACAGCAAGGAACTGCATAGGTTGGAAAAGATGACCACGAACCGATAGAGGGCAATGTCGAAGACGTAAGTAGTGACGCTAATGATAGGTCTGTTATTAACTGCGAAGAGCAAGCATTGTATGCAGCATTTGTATTCAGTAGTACATATTTGGTCACAATCATCAATTTAGGAAGGGAAAATATATTCTAACTCTTGAGAAAGAAGAAATTATTAATTGATACCACTAAATTGACAGTGAACAAAAGATGCATTGGGAAACAAACGCAAGCAGATAGGGAAAGGTGTCGAGTGGAGTGAAAAAGTCAAAGAGCTAAGAAAAGCTAAAAAATGATTGACGGCGTTATACTCGATCAGCTGGTGTACCGAAAGAAAAAGGTTATAAAGTTTCCTTTTAACAACAATAACTGTCACGACGCTAAGTATCGCCTTACTACCTCTGCTAAGTAAATACAGGTTCTAAAAAAAATACTTGAAATTTCAGCCTACAAACAGCTTTCTAGGCATGGCACGGATCCCAATAGATATATAATTATAATATTATATGAAACAATTTAACAAATATTAATAAAAGCATGGCCCATTGCAGTCCGCAGGTATACTGAAAATCAATAAAAAATACCATCATCTTTCCTCCCGTATCACTATGGCATAATATATGGTCTGTTAGTGTTTATGTCCCACCCGGGAACCGAAACAAATGTAGTCCGCTTGACTTTATTTATAATCAATTGTATATTGTGTTCCAAAAAAATAAATAATTGTAGTGTGAAGACAACATTGATATAAGACGCAGGTCATACAAGCAATTATTTCGAAGCTTTAACAATCTTTATATACTTCGCATCAATAAGATTGCGACCATGAACGCTGCGCAGCGTGACTACCTAATTAACACATTCTGATCCAATTATTCTGTTTGGTGAATTTGTTTGGTTACTTACCCCTTTTCTCCGTCTCTCACACGTAAGAAAAATCAGCAAAGAGCATGAGCACAGTTTTTACCAAAATATGCATGCATTACTGCCAATAAAATGAAAGAATGAAAGCTAGATGAAGCAGTACACATAAGATGTTGCAGGGAGAAATTTAAGCACAAACGAAAAATGGAAACCGATGAATATCTGCTAGGCAGAGATAGAGAAATCGTGGGGGCAGAAGGAAAACGAGAGAACAGGTACAACTATGGAAAATAAACGTAATAAAATTCTAAAGAACTTAACAATATATAGTACAGTTATCATAAATTAAATAGTAGGAATAAAAGAACCCTGGATTAATGGCGAAAAAATCTTTTATTCAGATTAAATACTCTTGATTTAAAGTGGAACAAGAGAGTTCTGAGACGCATGCAGGATAAGGAAATGTTAACTCACACGATTTTTGTGCGCGTGGTTCTCTCGTAAATATAGTGGGGATCATTGAACGTATTCGTACGGAATACATTGTAACAAACATGGTAAATACCGTAGGCCATACATCTCATTCCAGAACACGAATGTTAATCGAACATAAAAAATGAAGATCAATAAATTAAATTTTTAACTTAATGAACTTTTAAAATTAAATTTCTAACAGAAAGAGCGTAGATTACCAGTCAAAAGAGTATCAAAATGAATAATTGTAAATGTTTAAAATAAAATTAGCATGTTTTTAATGCATTTAGCAAGTCTTATATGTTTCAAATTTTAAACGTGAATAAAGCACATTTAATAATGTGTTGATAAATTGTAGAATGGATATGAGGTTTGTTCCAAATGGATATAAACATATTGTTTCTGCTCTGAGAATAAACACAACACTTAACTAGTTTCTTTTTACCAATTTTTGAAAATGTGTCTGTTCCAAATATGTCACTGAGTCTTTCTCCTATTGCAAATATTACGTTCTAATAATTGCAACGCAAATGAACTGGTGTTTATAACAATCCGCAGAGACGGAGTGAAAACACTCACACACGCAGGGAAAGAGACAAAGACACAAAAAGAAAACAAGAGAGGGAGAGAGAAAGACCAATGGAAAGTGTGAACACTACATTGGTTTCCATTGTGCTAAAGAACATATACACTGTTTATCCTTTGATCCCTACCACTGAGATCCCCATCTTGCCTGATAGTTCTCCATCTGGAGATGAGTCTCTGTTTGCAGTCATACTTTACTGCGAAAAAGACGCTACCTGGTCGGGAATTCAACAAAAGCTGTCAGATTGGAGGTCTGGAACGATAACCCTTATTCTACATGTTACGCTGCCCAAAATCTGCTTAAGAAATATTATAGAGTTTCTTTCTAAGACTAATAACATGTAAAGTGAATACTTCAAGTCATTGTCGTCTTCTTACTTACTCTGTTACACTCATAGACTTTATATTGCCTTCTTCAACCAACATTTGTAAACCATCTTCTTATCGTGGCACAGTTGTTTCTAAACCTTTCTCGCCGTAGACGACTCGGTAGGTTTGCTTCCAGATTATTTAGGAGTCTACATTTCGTAAGAGAAATCTTTTTTTAGTTTTTGTCGATAGCTCTGTTAAATAAAAAAACCTTCGCTGGAACGGGGTTTGAACTCATGCCAGCTGATTATAGTACATTGAAATCGACAGTGTTACCAGAGCCGGTCCTGCCAGCCTAAAAGCTAAGAAAAATATTACTATGTGCAGGTGTTTAGCTGCCCTTTGGAAACAACTTGGTTCCTTCCTGTAAATGTTTGCACCACCACGTTGGAATTTATTTATTCAACGATTTAGGCAACTTAGTGCCACCTAATATCGAAGGAAAAATTCCATGGAAAATGAAAGAAACGATAACATCTTACGCAGTAATTCCACCATACAGGTTTAAAAGACATGTTTATGATTAATATTATTATTTTATTATTATTACAATGAATTTTCTGTAACGGACAGTTTTAAGTTTCCGCGGAATAGTATTTCCATGTAACAAAAGCATGTTGGCCAGTGTAGGCCAACATGAAATTTTGGATCTCGATCCATACCGATGTCGATATTGGTTTTAGGTAGATGACAGACATTTTACTTACCTTGGTTCATATGGAACATCGTTGCCCACCTCGCGTTACTTAAACGCTAAAATTGATTCCTGAAAACGACAAACATCCTAGCTGCATGGACATTTCAAGCAACATGACGGCCTGAGCCAAAAGATGTCTAAATTATATAAATTAAAGTCATTCAATGTCATGCACGTAACATGACTGACAATCACAATTCAGTGTTTAGGAATACTGGGGAAAAGTTAAAACAAAGAAAAAAGAGAGTATCCAAGCGGAACGCGAATCCAGATCTTCTCGCTAGAAATCCAACGTCTTACCGATTTTCTAAAACTATTGTTTATTAAATCTTAATTAGGTTACAGTAACCAAAACGAAAGAAAGAAAGCGAAGAAGAATGAACGCAAAAAGAGACATATCAATTTAATAAAATCAAAATTATTATTAAAAGTAAAAATCTAATAAAGAGCTCTTATCAACTGTGCAAAGTGAAATTCTTGCTTTTTCTATTAAGTTGCTTTTAGCTAAAATTAATCTGATTAATGTACAGCCTACTCCAAAAAAGGTTGACCGCATTAATTAGGTTGTTTTGATCTGAAAATTCTCCAAGTTCTACTTCGGGTATCTTCGGAAACAGTAAACCAATTATGCCAGATTCGAGCCCTGGAAGGAAGGAGGAACCTTTGCAATTGGAAAACATGTGCAGATATTTTTCCATTTCCTTTAAGTGCAATAATACATGTTGAAATGTTATTAAGTGTAGAAAAAGTAACATTCCTTCAAATACGTAATGATAGAGTATTTTGGAACCTTCCATAGATCTGAGCACGTGATCGTTTTGTCACCTACGTTTCCATACGTAAAAGCACATTTGCAATGAAAGTGAAGACAGCAAATTTAGTTCTCGCATTCATACTACAATAAACAAGAGAGAGGAGAAAAAACAACAGCATTTGCAACGTATAGGAATGTCATTGTTTAACACTTAAACGTCAGTCATGTTTCTTCAGAAGTTCTATCAGAAAGAAATAGATAGATGTGTTTATATTAGCTCAGTGGTAGAGCGCATGGATTTTAGTCGTGAGGTAGTGGGTTCGAATTCCGTTCTAGAAAAACTATTTTTATGTAATGATATATTCCTCAAAGCATGAATAATTAGATAAAATAAAATAATGATAATCAGTTTTATATGTACCCATACAAGCCTTTCAGGACATAAGTTATTATTATGTTTAAAATATAACATCAGAGAAGTGGTGGGTGTTGATAGGACGTCGACATGTTATGTGTGAACGTTAAATACAAATTAAGTAAATGTTGTTATATCCAAAGTCGGATCAATTTGTCACACATTTAATTGGCGATCCCAAAGTTCATACAAATTTAATATCCCCAAAGCTCATGATCCCCACAAGCGATGAGTCTCTTTAAGAGACTAAACTGTACTTCAGTAAAGAAATACTCTGAAATGCCTTTTTCATATGGAAGTCGTTACACTTTGATCTCTCTCGCTCTCTCTCTGACTTGGTTGCAAATTCTATACTTTGCTATCTGATGTAAAGAAGCTACTATTGTCTAATTAACTAGAAGGAAACAAAATCCTTAACTTGACCAGGGCTCGAAATAATGTCCGTGTAGCATTGGTTAAGAAAGCAAAGGTTTTAACCACGAGCTACTTTTACAATTAGAAAAATATTGCCGAGATTTGTGTTATTTAAACACCACCAGTTTGAGTCACGCTAAGTGGAACATTTTTTACATTAGTGATTTTTGAGAAGGAACATTACATTGGTTTAGGTTAGTGATATTAAAATTGGGTAATTCCTGGATTATTTTAGAAAACAGTTACATCACCACTTAAGAAAAAAATAGTTTTCGTATGTGGGTTCCTACATATCTGAAGTTATCAGAATGACTTTTAAAGACATGTGATGCAAAGTTTCCTCAATACAAAATTTCAGACTTTTTTTATGAGGACCCATCTGAGACATTTAAGCCCGAAATCCGGCATTTTTCGTGAAGGGCCATGTTTGAACACCCGTACAAGAGACGAAGTGTGATTTAGGGCCATGATTTTCTTGCGTTCATACACTCGGTCGGTAGGTCTTAATATTACAAAATTTTGCAAAATAATATTCAATCTCTTCACTCCAAAAAATTGTTAAAATCAAATTTTATGCAATTCGTTACTTATTTTTCAGCCTAACTATTGGATTAAGGAAATTATTTTTCAGAACGGCGATTCCATACCTTTGAAGCATACTTCAAGAGCTACACAACGGTTTTCGATAAAGCTCTCTAGCTTTTCTCGTTTTTGAGAGATTCAAGTTTCCGTACATGTTTTCAAGAGTAAAAAATCCCTTTCGGTAGGCCTACAGGATGAGGTAGACTTCGAAGTTTCGCTGGGAGCCGGGGCTCGCCTCCCAACTTCAGTGCTTTTGAGAGGATGCGCCTCCTTTATCTTA
>JAGDQP010038073.1:0-18324 GCA_022664845.1 Lepisma saccharinum
TGTGTGTGTGTGTGTGTGTGTGTGTGTGTCTTGTGAGGTATTGTTGAACAGCTCTTGATGAATAATCTACAAAACAATAAATATTTTCTCGATAGCTCTCATATAAGGCAAGATTTGAATTTTTGAAAATAAAAAAAAAACTTCGAGATCTACCTCAGCCTGTAGGCCTACCGAAAGGGTTTTTTTTTCATTGAACTTGAAAACTTCAGTCCGCAAATATTTCAAAAAATAATATACAGTAAATTAGTTTGCCGTTGATAAGCCTCTTTTGAACTTCTTTGAGGCTGTTATTCCTCAGCGACAGTTCTTTCAGATCTTTATTGTAATCAATTTATTGATACCGAGAAGACGAAACTCAACTCTAGGCTTATTGAAAAACATTTTATTTAACATTCTAATCTAATTATAGTTCAGATAAAGATACAGAAGATTTTGAGTAGTGTTCAGAAAAGCTGACAAAATATGTGTTAGTCCTCAATTTTTTATGATTAAATTGTTAAGAACAGGAGATCCTGTAAAATATTTGGTGACGCCTCTTGAAGTATTACAAGGTTTTTTGTTAGATTTAGGCTCACAAGATTCGAAAGTGGCAAGAGAAATTCATCAAGTGAGACAAATTTATTTACATCTAGATGAAGGCTCTTCAACTGTACGAAAGAAGAGAAAATACCAGTGGGAAGCACCTGAATTTTTGTTGTTGGAAGCCACAAGTGTATCAAGTATTTCAAGAACCATGGAATATGTTGCTGTCGAGATTATGTAGGTCATTTCCAAGCAGTGAAAGGAAAGTTAATTTATCAATCCTTGGAATAATTTTACCGGGAAAATTTTTCAGTTCCGTGTGCCTCAACTCTAACTTCTATAGGTATTGAGGGTTTATGAATATATTCTCTGGAAGACTTATCAGGTTTGTTCTTGAACCAAGCATCATTATCAATTATTTTAGGGAAAAAAAACCTCTAGGTATAGGTTTCACTAAATAAGAAATCAGACGAATATTGAAGATCGTATTGAATCAACAATTTTGTGCAGAAAAATGTTTCACGAAAGTTTAATACGGCTACGGTTTTGACAATAGCAAGAGCAGTTCCGTAAAATAGTTTCTCCAAAATACTATTAAAATAGAATCGATTGGCTCATCACCAACTGTCATGTCACCTCCGATCTTTTGTAATATAATTCTACATGTCTGGTATACCCATGTTAACAGTTATCATGTTGATTCCTGTGTATAAATAACTCTATGACAGCATTGTGCATATTGTTCTGGTATTCTTTGTTATTTGCTGGCAATTTCAATTAAATCGTTTCATACATTCCTCCATCCATATAGAATTTTTGTGGGATATACCACATGCATATCTATATGTACAAACATATATATGAAGGGTCCGGGAGGAAAACAATGTTAACCCTCATTTCGAAACAATGTTTACAGAAATAGAATAATAACACACATATCTACTGACTGTAGAAAAAGTTCAATTAAAAATCAACAAATAGCCACATAGTGATAATTTCTTTCTGTGAAGCCCCATAAGCCAACATGGGAGAATGAATTTTCCGAACGCAGTAACTGAATTCATGCTCAGTGTTGGTTATCATTATTTTTCCCCGGACCCTTCATATGTGCGAAATGATTTGATAAATTAGCCCAATTTCGTCAAACTTTTTTTGCACAAAATCGTTAACATTTCAGCAGGATCCTCTTTGTAATTATAACATGTTTACAGTTATATTTTTCCTTCATTTTCATTCTTCTTACAACAACGCATGAAATACAAATCTTGGTAAGAAAAAAAGATTTATAAAAATAACGCTCATAACAAGACTCGAACCTGCAACTTTTGGATCATGAACCGTCTACTATACCGCCTCATCCACCTGGATCAATGTTAGAACGGTACCATTTCATACCTAGAATATTCGATGAAAGATCTTGTGTTTAATAATTTAAATATTTGCTTTTCGATTTGGACGATTAGAACTATGAATCGTGTAATGACGATATTGCTCGTTGATAAAATAACTCTATACAATATACAGAGTGGTGTTTGAAGTTAAAGGTGCGTTCCATATGAAACATGAAAGATGTGAAGGTATATTCAGTATCTAGTGAAACTTACTGGAATTGATGGATAGCGTAATGGTAGCGTTGGTGTCTACTATGAAAAAGGTTCGTGGTTCAATTTCACGACTGCTGAAAATATCTCATAGTGAAATTTACAAGATTTCCCAAATAGATTCTCTTATATGAAGGAGATTTTGGAAAGGGAAGAGAAAGATGTGACGCGAAGCGACTAAGGTAAAAGGTGGGAATTTAATGGGAACTTTGAATATGGACAAATTGTTTATTCATTAAAGCTATTTATTTATTTCATTGCTTTTCTAGGTGGAATGTGAATTTTTTTCATGAAGTAAATTTTTCTTCATATCTTATTCTCTCTCTCTCTCTCTCTCTCTCTCTCTCTCATGCAGACAAAACTAATGGAGTTTTAAGGAAGTTCGAAAAACAATGAGAGCATGAGTGACTGACTGACTTTGTATGTGTTCATAAGTCAATTGAATTTTTTATTTATAATGTTTCCTCTCTCTCTCTCTTTCTTCTTTGGTTTTGTCTGTTCCTCACTCCGAGTGTTTAGTTGAACAGAGTTTACAAATGTATGTCATAGAATACAGATATAACTATTTCTGTGAACGGCTGTAAGTTCCTATATCTTAGAACCGGAAGGAAATGAAATTTATCCCTGTTATCTAAAAGTTATCCAGATTAGGGTAAACGAGCATTATTTGAATCTTACACTGATTGGAAGTGGAAATGAGTATCCTGACTACTATAAAATCCTAGTTCATTTTGAAATCAGGTTGATGGTCAACACGAAAGGCGTAAAGTAGATCATACATCCGTGGTGAGAGAGCAATAAATTTGCCATTTCCTTTCCCCCCAGAGACTTATGATTGTGGGTGTACATGCCCAAATTAAAACAAAAATCAAGATGACACTTTATATCCACCACCTACCAAAATCTATAATTAATAATGGGCATAGTGCAAAGACGTTGCAAATACATACATGTTGAAAATATAAGTACGTAATGAATATTCTTTTGAGATACAAAGAAACAAAGCCTACTAATAACTTTGTTGCTTGTTTTAGGTATAGTAAGAGAAAGAATAACCCCTCTGATTTGCTTTACATCATTTTATTTTCCAAAGAAACAATAATAGCATACAAGAAAGCGAAAGATACATTCATATATTTTAACGCAAAACAAACAAATAACGTAGAGCATTTACCACATGTTGATATACAATAGATTATGCATTATATGGATAACTTTGAATCCAAAAATTATTTCAACGGTTTAATATTGAACTCTAACATAATTTATACTATCGAAAAACATCTCATCATCATATAGTTTCAGAAATAATATCTCACAACAAAGTATATTTATTTTTAGAATAAAAATTGAATTATACAATATTTACAATAATTTCATTTTAACAATAAACATTAGAAAATTGCTGTATATATATATATATATACTAAAAGGCATACCAAATGTTCAACGTTTAGTTCTTTCTTGAGAAATTTTATGCAAGTATCATAGTATCAGTGTGACTTATCGCTGCAGTGAAATCCGTTTTATCTTTATCAGGCTTACGTTTTGAGAAATAGGGAAACCAATAATGTGACATACAAGTGGCAGAAATATACCAATAATGTTACATAAATATTGCAGTGACTTGTATGGCCATGTGGTTAACGCCAAATCGTGTGTAGAGTGAATGACATTGAGGTAAGTGTGCCCCTCAACCAATCTCTAAGATTATCAGCACATGACTTACAGCACAACTGTGGGGACCACGTTTTGTCTCTATCAACCTTACAAGAAAACCGTCAATAAGGTTATAAAGAAACTTACCTTGAAAATTACCTAGGAGAATCAAGGTCATACTGAAAGACGATACACAAAAAAATAGTTGCCCATTCCAAATGAAAGGTCCCGAGATAGGAACTGGATATTCTTACGCTAATATTGAGTGCGAAGTGTACAAAAAGTGTATCTGTTATGATTAATTTTTAAAAAGTCACTTCTGCTTCATTTCCGGCGTGAAATGACAGACTAGCATCTCCTCTGACACCACAGAACGTCATCTCCACATTCCAGTGGTGCCAACTCCAGGTAGAGAAGTGACCCTGTATTTCTGAAATTGCCGTCCTTTTTTCTAATCAGTGCCCGTTTTTTTTTTTAAATTGAAGCCTGGTACAGAAAAACAAATTATATTTTCGAATTCAACAGACGAAAAAGTTTTAGGAACAACCACGAACTCTCAGGAAAGAAAATCTGTGGAAATCAGTGTTATAACTACGTCATATTAAACAAAAACAAAATGCTTTTCAGATGGAGTTTCCACTGATATCCCACTGCTTTTATTACTTCACTCAATAGGACATTCTATGCTCTTTGCAATAGTGCACGTTCTATATCTGCATCTGGTGTTCCTTTTGAGATATTCATAATATTATGTTGCAAGGTGAACATCATTTCAGAAACTGCTTTTTTTCGCAATCATAAAGTCATGTCTCAAAAACTATTGGCTCTACCACAATTTTGTTATCAAATTTGGATTGTCTGATAAATTTTACATAATAAACATCTAATCCTGTCTTTTACAATTCATAAAGTTTGACTTAAAAAAAAATTCCAATGGGTGTGTCTCCGTTAAGTGTCGGTCGCGACAACATTTAAGGACAACATATTCCAACTTTGAAGCGCTGTAACTCCGGATACACTTGGCCTAGAAACCTGTAAGTTGGAATTTGTACTAAGAATCCTTCCAAGAATCAATGTACCAAATATCAAAATCGGAAACTATGGGTGACATTTCACCTTTCTAATTTGGCATGGAGTGACCCATCAGTCAACAAAAAATCATTTTAATTATACATATATTTCTTTCATCAGCTTTTGAATAGTAGAACATCCACAATTTGTTGAAACTTTCGCAGTGAATTTCTACCCTCACCCTCATGTCATACCAACAATGTCTTTGCATTTCATTGTTTATCAACACCGCTAAACTAATTGTTGTTCTACTGTGGAGTATTATGCACAACATTTTCAGATATTTTAAAGATATGTTTCTCACTAAACCTCTACTATACTCTCATCTCACAGGTAAAATTTTATTACTCTCATTAATTGCCAACATCATTACACTAATTATTGTTTCCTCAACAAACGATACAAAATTTTTCTCAATTCTTCGTGTCTTTAACAAACCCAGGAATCAAACCTGGGAGAAGAATGCTTCTGAAATTGTATGTCCTTGAGGTAATCCTGCCAAAATCTCACGTCATTTACAATAATAACATAAATTATACATTTATTTATGGAACTCTGCGATTTTAAAGGATAGTCGCGAATGGAAGATATCATGATTTTCGACCTTTCTTTAACATCGTATATCTCTGGAATGGAAAGGAATTCAAAAGGTATATTTTACATTTCTTCCCCACTTGAACCATAGTACTTGAGGGGAAAAAAATCATTCAAATCTGAGATGGTCGACTGGGAAGCATTAGGCGATCTGGACCATTTGTTTTAAAAATAGTGAGTTACATTATGACTAATCGTGTATGTTTCTGTACAAATTCTTGATATTTTGAAAACAACAACTAATTTATATAAATGTTTTAATACAGTCGATTCTTTCACGATTGGGGGTGCATGCGTATCTAACACAATGAAATTGGACCAGACCCTACAGTTATCATATTAAATGTACTCACAATTAAACTATTATATAATTGAAGAACTAATGAGTCCATATATCACGGAAGTTCAGATTAACAAAAGCATGATAAAGAAGGTTCCACTGCATTACATGATGCCAAATAAAATTAAATTCAAGAGCTTTAATGAACCACGTTTCATTTAACAAGAAACGCCCGAACAATACAAAAATATATTCATGTGTTTCACAGCCTCAAGATAGAAACAATCAAAGAAAACACAAGCCGAACAGTGAAAGTAAGTGTGGAGCCCAATCCTCCACATGGTCCACATTTTTCCCACTCAAAACACGTGGTTCAGAGCAACTTAATTGATCTGATCTAACTTTGGCAACATTTAAATTGTCATTCCATGCATACATATCTTCATCTTGTAACCTTAAAAATGTAAATATATTGCATGTACAATGCAGAGGATTATAATTCAAGTTAACACTGACACTGGAATTCGATTCTGTTTTCCCTATGTTGAGTTCACTGTACAGCAGATCAATGGATCTAATTAGATTGTTCTGAACATCAACAGTTAAATTAAATGTCTTGTATCGTAAATCATCTAAAGAGATTTCAGCAATTTTGTTGTAGCTTAGATTTAAGTAAAACAGGTTGTTGTAAGATTGTCGAAAGTCAAACCAAATGTTATGGATTGAGTTGTTCGAAAGATCCAAATATTGTAATTGTTGAAACGTGTTAAAGAAATTTCTGAAACCATACCGATTTCCCATGCTTGTCCATCTGTTAATTTTATTATTTGCAAGATCTAAATGTATAAGACCTTGAAGAGTCTGAAATGCATAGGGACTATAAAAAAATGATAGATCGTTATTTCTAAGCGATAAATACTTCAATGATGGCAAGCCACTATAGTTGGAAAATTTATTTATGGCTTTTAATTTATTGTACGATAAATCCAAACTTTGCAACAAATAATTATTTACGAATACGTTCTCCTCAACAGAACTGATGTAATTGTAACTTAGATTGAGGACTTGCAATTTGCGTAATAAACAAAAAATTCCTGAGATGCTGGTTAGATTATTATTATTCAAATTAAGGTTTCTTAAATTATGTGTTCCCTTAAATAACAATGGATTCAACGATTGAATTTTATTGTAACTTATGTCAAGAACTATGAGTTCAGAAAGATTCTGAAAAGTGTGAGGATGGATTTCTTCCAACAAATTATTGCTAAGTATTAATTCTTTATAAATAAGTTCTCTCATCTCTCTTACTGAAGACGCTACTGTTCTTTTAGGTCGCTTAGCGAGTCGAGTAGATTTACGATTCTCTTTTAGAGTATTTTCAACCATATCCATGAAATTGCCACTTTGAAATGAGTTAAAAGGATCATAATATGTATGAGTGTTTGCTTTTTGAAATGTTCCTCTGAATGTATCCGGATGTAAATGTCTAATTTTATTATAACTCAAGTCAATTCGAATGGTTTGACTCAAATTTTGTAGAATGGTTTCATTTACTTCTACCAGACTGTTATTTCTCAATGACAATTCCTTCAGATCCTTATTCCTAATCATATTGCGTGGTATTTGCTGCAGTTTGTTATTATCCAGATAAAGAAACTCAACTCTAGATTGATTGAAAAATGTTTCAGGTAACGTTTTAATCTCATTATTGCTTAGATCAAGAAACTGACATTTTTCAGCAGTATTCAGAAAATCTGACGAAATGTTTGATAGACCACAATTATTCATAATTAAGGTTCTTAGTACAGGAGATCCTGCCAAATATTTTGTGACGTCATTTAAGGAATTTTCTGTTAGAATGTTGTTTGCTAGATTTAACCTTAAAAGATTCGGAAGTTCCAATAGAAATGCAAATGAAACAAATTTGTTTGCATCTAGATCAAGGCTCTTCAACTGTACTAAAGAAGAGAAAATACCAGTCGAAAGTGACTCAACTTTGTTGTTGGAAAGTACAAGTGTCTCAAGTTTCTCAAGCCCAAAGAAAATATTGTTTTCAAGAGTACATAGATCGTTACCAAACAGTGAAAGGAACGTTAAATTTCTCAATCCATGGAATATTGTTCCCGGTAACGTTTTGAGTTTCGTGTAACTTAACACTAATACGGATAACCTTTGGGTGTTTCTGAATATAGTCTCTGGAAGAGTTGTCAAATTTGTTTCTGTAATTATCAGGTTAATCAATGTATTTGGGAACAAAATTCCAGGTAATTGTCTCACTAAATGAGAAAATATTTGAATAGTAACTATATTGATATTAAGTAATTCTCCTTCCTCGAAATTAATAACATGTGTTTTTCCTACACCACGTGTTTCTATTGAAGTGACCTGCGATTTGTTTGACCCTTGATCAATAAATGGTATTATATGCGACTTTATACCATGACAGTTCGTTATGTAAATTCTTTGAAAGTAGACTTCATGTAGTTTACTGCCATTATTGATATTTAGGAAATTCTCTTTTAACTCATCATTATCACAACGAATAAATATATTTCTTTGTCTGGATTCCAATAGAAAATATACGGTGATAGTTACTTTATTGGGGCAATGAATTTCGAATCTTCTCGAAGAATTAGACACAAAGCAATCTCCACGTAAGGATTCTATGTCATTATCTTGGAGAGATACACTTAAATTCAAAGTTAGATAAACAACAATAAGATGAAAGGGCAGTAACCTTCCGACAATGCAATACATTGTTGAAACCAATGTAAATAAATACTGTTTATATATATAGTCTACCAAACATATATTAAGTCTCGTGTATAGATTCTTCACCTATTAACACAATAATACTTATGCTACTTCTATTTCAGGCCTGTCTATCCTTTATTATTTTCCGCATATTGATCAAGAAAATAGACTTGAGTTAATTGTTTTTTTATCGAACAAGAGGAAACACATACTTTCAATACAAATTAAGATAAATGCTGGCCCATGTTGTATTCCGTTTTTGCAAATATCAATAATTCTTCTCCCAGATTCATCAAGATATTCACCCAATGGCATGTGATGCTTTGCTGAAAGAAATACCAAATAACTTTAAATTATTATAGTAACTGTTTATTATTATTATTATATATGTTTGCATTAACCAATTAAAGTAACAAAACATTAGGAAGTATGAAGTAAAAGTATTCTTCTTTGAAAATAATATATAAAGAATAATGAATCATTCATAGCGAGCGAGAAACCCTCAACTCTTTCTCCATACAAATTTCATCAATAATGGAAACATTGTTTAATTAATTTATGTACCAATTTTCCAAACAATACCTGTATTGTTTATGTTTTAAAAGAAACTTTGAAGTCTGAACACATATGTCTACCTCATTAATAAATATGGCCATAGATCAGTATAAACACGATGATATTTAGAAGACATAGACGAGTCTTCTTAACTATAGTATTAATAGTTAAAATAATTGCAATCTACGAGGGAGTGATAGAAAATAGGAGCAACCTTGACTTTGAAAGAGAAATAATTAGAATTCCATTTGAGTTACCGGAAAAACCATTGCTCCATTGGCGGGTGCAAAGGTGAATCCAGCTCGAAGCCCTGCCGAAAAGTTCTCTTTTCCGTAGCTAAACGCCCTCCTCGTACGTGTGGCCTAATTTCTAATCGAAGCTTCATTCTTACCTTTGATATTACAACGTAATTTTCGTAGTGTTTAAAATTTCAAAAGGCAGCTTTACCCGAGCAAATTTTACACTTGCATCTTTATCTGTTATTAACGTAGTATATTTCCCAAACCAGGGCCGGCTCGAAGGGTGTTCGCACTGTGCCTAAATTTTGGGGTGCGAGTGTATCGAAACTGGTAAGATAGTATAGTGTAAAAATTTCGAGAACTATGATTTTATTTTTATTTTACTTTATGTAGTTTCACTTTGTTGTTTATTTCTTCAGTTGTTACATGTTTTCGAAGCAAATTTTTATTATTAAAAGTTTCAAAATAAGAGTAAAATTATAATTTAGTATATTTTACTAAGTACGCTATTTCTTTTATAAAGCAAACGCTAGATACGAATTCATTCTTAACTTAAATATGATTCTTAAATCCATAAACGATTAATTCTAATGTGAATGAACATAACTGGTATCAATACTATCTACCGATTGATAGAGCCATAACAAATTTACTGCAAAAGCAAAGCTATTTTTGCCGAAGTGCGTAACATTTTTCTTCACATTGAATTTCAATAAATTTAAAATTCCCTGATTTTCCGTTAATCTATTGGTCATTTTGAACAATAAAATTTGTTCGTCGATTTCTCTTCTAATAGTTTGTATTATATTATTTTTTTCTAGCAACTTTATGTGTAGTATCTGTATGACAATGTTTTATAAGTTAAATAATACTGTATCATTAATGTAATAACTTTTTGAAATATACAGCACTATTAAAAAGGATTCCGTATTATACAGGCATATTCTTATATGATTCTAATAAAAAATGTCTATATATTGTTAATGTCTTTTGTATTTGTTATAATAAAACCTAGTATATGATACAAGGTATTACATATAATATTTTTCAAGATGTGTCCCGAAAGACAAAAGTAAACTTATGATCGGTCATAGATTTCTGCTCCGCTTTCCTATCCATCACATCCATCTTACCGTCCTAAGCAGACCAAATCTACCTTTCTCTTGTGGCGCTGATGCCATAAGGTTTATTTATTATCCTCTGTTTCTTTTGAAATGTTTGTGCATGGTAAACATACCAATGTTAATAGCTGAGTTCACAAAAGAAACCTACGAGGGCCATACAATCTGAAACTATCAATGCAATGCTAAATATTAACATTTCTGCACAAGTTTTGCTCAACAACAATTCCACGAGTCAAACTTGTGCCATGTGGTTCTTATTTTTGATTTAACGAAATCAACTTCCAGAAACTTCTCTCTCTCTACGCTGGCTGTCGAAATTGGCATGCACAAAAATGATCGAATGATTGACTTTACTGTTGGGTAAAGAACAGCTGTCGCTGCAGATCTGAAACAGTTTACCCATAAAGAAATTGGCCTATCTTCAGAAAACTGCGCGTCGTTTCTCAACAAGGCAATTTCATCTTCCAGAAGACAATAATCTACTGCACGTCAAAAAAAATCAGCCATCTCTCAGCTCTTTTCCTCAGTCGGCGATTCCTGCGTCAACACTTCTTGGAAGGCATGTAGGCGAGAACGGCATCTTTGGGAGAAGCGCTCCCTCATACCAACGAGGACTCGATGTAGCAAAGCAAAGTATTCCGCTCGTGATTCCTCTTTCCTTGTACTGAAATTTTCTGTTGAGGGTTTGTCATCATAGTGAACATTGACCTGGCGTTTTGCGTTTTAAGGAAAGAATTCCACGTTTTTCGCTTTCAGCCATGGAACCTTCATATATTGTCTTGAAGTGACAAACTGATCTAAGGATTTGGATGGTATTTTTCAGAGCTTCAACACCTCCTAGAGCACTGTCCATATCCACGTCAAATCGTTGGAACGAGGCATTAAGTGCGTTGATGACATTCTGGATGGGTATCAAAAGACGAATCCACAGAATGAAGTCAAGAGACTGTAACTAAGGATGATATCAAATTGACTGTTATCTACCACCATCATATTTAAATTCAGTTTACAGTTATTAGTCATTTGGTCATTGGCATTAATATTTCCCTTTATCTTTAGATCATTTCCATTAACGGTTATTAATCTAATTCTCTCTGCTCCGATAAGATCTAATTTTGCATGTGAGTATTTCTTCCCAATCTTTTCAAAGAGTGATTTCCTCATGCGAGTGTTGGTATACCACCGACTTCCACCCTTTATCTCGGGTAATTTTTCTACTGATCCAAACACATGAACATATTCGAAGATGGAGAATAGCTACGCCATGTTCGGCCTGATTACCCAATTCTTCTGAGTGGACTCCTTTCATACTGGCCTTGTTCACAACAGCCTTGGGTTGAGTAGGATTTGCCTCTCTACTAGCCCAACTGTCGCATTGTCTGGTAATAGCTTCGTTTCGCTTAATGGTACATATGCGTTCGCTTGTTCCTGGTTGCAATTTCTTCCCTGGGAATTTCTGTCAGGGAATTTCTTCCCTGGAATTCATAGTTGTTATTCTTATTGAACCATCTTCCATCCTTGTTACCGTATCCATTGCTATTCAGGAACTCCTTTCCTCCTTTCTTATAATTGGTCCTTGGTTGTTGCTCTCCTCTATCTGAACTTCTAGGATAACTAAATCGGTTACAATCACTCTTTCTTGTCCTAATACTATCCTGTTTCCTCAGGAATTTCAATAGGCCTTCGGTAGTATTATTATTGATACACATTGCTAACTTTAATCCATACGGAAGTATGCTTGTAGCTTCTCTAAGTAGTCATGCATCAATGCGGGTGATTTTGGTAATAAGATGTGCCAAGTGTTGTTCAAGGCTCTCTACATTTGGCCAATCGATGCATTGCTGCTTCACCGCTTTTTGTTATACTCGATGCTTTCCTTACTGGCGTGCTTTTTATAACCTAATAACGTAAGTCTCGGTAGCTGTTTACTAGAGTGTATCGAGAAAAACTTTATTTTTCGAAATGTTAAGGTGGGTAGTGCGCGAAAGTGGTCATTTGTGACCAAAGGGGCTCCTGATTTTTTTTAGATTTTTTGGAGGTCGTTTAGGTGGAGCACATGGACCTTGAAGTTTTGATAGTGATCTGGTTATACAAGACGCACAACAATTTCACAAAAATGTCATTATTTGGCTATTTTTTTTGTATTTTTCTGCATTATGGTCGTTCATTGTTTTGTTTATTGCAATTATGTTAAATTCCTGCCTCAGGGTGGTTTCCCTATACATTTTGCTTGTGCTTTTGGTAATAAAATTGTCAATTTTAGACTAAAAATGCCTCTTTTTATTTACGTTTTCTGATTGGTTTTGACTGAGTTTTATTCAAAAGTTTTCATATATAAAAGACTAAATAAAGGATTTTCGCTTTCTGATTGCTAACAGTTCCTCAATTACTTCCCAGCACTGCGCTTATTTTCATAACTTAGTATGATTTGAAAGTAACCCAGAACTCACCACGAGGAGGTGACTGGAGCTCAACCCACCCGCCCACCCCAAATTATGTTGGCAAGCATAATATTACTACGGGGCAGGCCAAGATTTTCTTCTTGTAGATGCCAATTTTGCTTTGATGTAGCCATCACGTAAGCTGGCGCCGAAAACGAAAGCAGCAGCTTTTGTGATGATTTTTACAATTTGTTCCACTCCTTGGATGTGTCAGGGAAAGTCTTGAATTTCAGCTATTCTTTTTATTTTGTCATCTACTGCTTCATGTGTAATATTATTGGTCAACCGAGGCTCGTAGAGGAAGCATGAAACTCAATAAAAAATGTCATAGTATTACTCTGCATTAAAATTGATGGTTGGTAAAACAACAGTGAGAATTCTTTTGCCTTTTTTCAATCCTCTTGCTTTCTTAGTTCTTCGCCAACCAAGACTTGTTACGTCTGGGTTTTGGTCGGTTATTAAAGCCTGGAGGAGATTTTCAGGATGGATGAAGAACGCGTTTTGTTGAATGACCCTATCAATCAGATCTCTCAAATGGTGTGGGAGATATCGGGACAAGTGGATCATATTCCAGAGGTGTCGTGCCCCGTCAGTTACCTATGGTTCCTTCTTGATCCCAAACTACACCGGTGCGTACACCTTCATTATGTACGTTGCAATAAACTGCAGTTGTTCAGCGATGTGGGGCGTGCTTACATACAGCCGCAGTACTCGGCATGCCGTCGTTAACCACCGTAACTGGACAAGTGGCCCGGGGTTTTTCCTCACTAGACTGCGCAGACAAACACAGCTCAAAACAGCTGAACAGATATTTAAAAGATATTGTTGGTCTGTATTTAAATGTTATACCTGATATTTCTTCCACCCAGCGGCCTGTGATAGGTTCAAACTTACAAATTGGAAGGTTTTCACAGGCTAGTATGGTTGTTCCAATCGGTCCTGAAAGTTTCGACAGACCTTTCGTGGCGCCATCTAATATTGTTAATAGATAGCGAAACGGCAATTCGCTTAAGCGAGGAAGACAAACTGCGTGATGGAGTGGCTTGCCGAGTTTTTCTTCAATCAAACGCATGACTCCGCCTTCCACCCTGAAGCCATCACACCGATCCTTTGTTGATCAGGCAAGGCAATTTCGTTCTCTTCAATTAAATGAAAAATACTATTTTTAATCTTCTGGGCAGTTCCAGATAAGAGCGTTGTGTGGCCTAAATAAGTAGATTTCGGTTTGCTACCAAACCCACAAACGCTTCAAAGACATTTTTGCTGTAAAAACGATCTCATTTTTGCTCCTTTGCTAAACTTTTATCTTTACGTCTATCAAAGTAAAGTCCACTAATACGTGTTTGTTCTGACTTTGATGTAGAATGAATTTGAGTTCGCAGTTTTTGCATTTCTCGCGTCAGTTTGCTTTTATCAACAACGCTGTCTTTATTGTAAGGTGAAATTATTCCCACATCTTTCAAAGTAGCAGATACTATAAGAGCAACTTGTCTCCTCAAATAACCGGTTCTATAGGCAGCTGAAGTAACGTTTCAGTCCCCTCCTTGTGGCGAGCTCTGGGTCATTTTCAAATCATACTAAGCTATGAAAATAAGCGAAGCGCTGGACAGTAATTGAGGAACTGTTAGCAATCTGAAAGCAAAAATCCTTTCTTTAGTATTTTATATTGGAAAACTTTCGAATAAAACTCACAGTAAAAAATAAAATTGGAAAACATCAATAGAAAATAGGCATTTTTAGCCTAAAATTAATAATATTTTACCAAAAGCTTAAGTAAACAGTATAGGAAAACCACCCCTGAGGTAGGAATTTAACATAATTGCCATAAACAAAACAATGAACGACCACAATGCAGAAAAAATACAAAACATAGCCAAATAATGACATTTTTGTGAACTTTTTGTGCGTGTTGTATAACCAGATAATTATCAAAACTTTAAGGTCCATGCGCGCCACTTAAACGACCTCCAAAGAATCTTTAAAAAAATCAGGCGTCTCTTTGGTCACAAATAGCAACTTTTCCGCACTATCCACCTTAATAATTAAAAAAAAACTTTTTTTCAACACATCCTACTGTTTGCTTGATTCTTGAACAGATGAAACCATCCTTCGGCACTACCTGCCATTGCTCTTCCTAATATGTATTCTTCTTCAGCACTTACGGTCTTACAATAGAGAGTTAATTCTTCCGGATAATTCGTCGGACTTGATTCGGAGACGTTGCCCTCCATCTGGGAACATGGTTGTAGTCTTCAATCCTCACTTCATAGGCTGTCCTCCTACCTTTCAAAGTGTTCATCAGTCTCTGCACAAAATCTGTTCTTTCTCTTCTGGAAATCATCATGATGGTGCTAATTTCGGACTGGTCGTGGTATTCTACCTCCTCATATGTCATGGGATGAGTTTCAAGGGCATCTACTTCCTTTATGATAGCGGTTTGCCTAGGTACTTCCCTTGTTAGTATTTCTCTACAGTATTCCTTCAAATACTACTGGATTCTTTCTGGTTGTAATCTTCTAACAGTCTCTTTCACCTGATTTATGTCCTTTGTATTTCTCTCCCTATCCGTATTAATGACTTTTTCTATACTTTGCATATCTCTCATATTCTTTTCCACGTCACTTTCTAAAACCTCAAACCTGTTGTCGGTATTTTAGATATGTGTTATATGTTTTCCATGAAGAGCGCTGTCTGATTTCATCAGTTAAAACCAGATTGAAATTCTTCCCGATATTTCTTCACCTTTTCGTCCACGTCAGCCTTGAATGAGTTGAACTTCTGCTCTTCATCTGTTCTCAGTTTATGGTCTTGTTCTTTAAATTTTTGGATCAAATTACTGATTTTATGGTCTAGGCTGCTGAACTTTTGGCCCAGTTTCTGGTCTTGAACATTAATCTTTTAGTCTAGGCACTTGAACTTCTTCAGTAACTGCTGTAATAATAAAAAGCTTCCATGTTCTTTCTCGTTCTGGATAGATCCATTTTCAGTCCCTTTTGCTTTCTCCGTCTGTTTGCTTATCTCTCTTTCCTTTCCCGCTTCTCAATTTTTCTAATGTTTTTTCTTTCCTGACTGGAGCAACTTCATCTTTTCTGTTTCATTGTATTGTATAAGGTACCATACTAGCATTTACACGGCACAAATAAGCGAAATCAGAGAAAACCTCATTCAAGATAGCCGGCACAAGAGAGACACAGTACTAATTGTTCTGTCTCATCAGTATAATCATTACTGGCACTATAATCATGCAATTTTAGGTACAATCATGGTATGGATTTCGGTTTAGCGGTACGCCAGTCTAAAAGTTTGAAATTCCCTGGCATATCGAAAACATTTATACATTAGATAATGTTCTTAATATAGAAACCAAAAATGCTTACTTAGTATTAAAATATTATTGAACAGAATTATAAATATGATTTCGTATAAATTTGATCCGGGGGAATTATACACATCATGCAGGATGTGAGTGACGTCACAGTCGGGACTTTGCAACTTGGAAGTTGTTATGCAACAAATATACGCAAGAACAAGAACAAATTTACTCCAAAGGATGCGCTTTCAGTAAATAAAATCCTGCTACGTTTTGCCTTCATGTCGCCCCGGCGTTCGTAGAACTTTGTGTACTTTACCTTCTACGGACCATTTTAGTAACTTTTGACTTCGACCCGTCAGGATTATGAATGCGATGCTAGTTAAAATTCACATCCATGCCCCAGCCAAGATTCCAACTCGGGACCCTCGAGTCACTGGCGTAGCGCCCCAACCTACACGGCTACCAGGCCGGCGCCCCTGCGTCCGTGAAACAACGGGGGCTTACGGCCGTACCATCGTAACCCCGCTGGAGCCGCCGGTGGCTGTGGCTCTTGTCAAATTCCTCGCTGATCCTCTATTATTACAGCAGCTACATTTGTTACGTACACTGTAAAAATAGAAGACACAACATTCATCCAAAAAATGGAGGCACCTCAGCTGCCTCCACTTTTTGGATTAACCTACATTCAGCCAGTTTTCGGTTGAACGTTTTACTTTCTGTAAAATTTCAAAATGCGTATATATATATACATATATATGATTGTTCCAACGTATTTCATTCAAGCAGAGCACTTTTTAAAGTAGAAAGGAATAAAACGTAATATTCATTTAAAATTAAAAATGAAAAAAAAAAGTTACAGTGGTGGGGTTTCGATCCAGGGTCCACAAGCACACTGGTCAGACGCTCTAGTCACTTAGCTACGAAGGCAGTGGGTATTTTTTGGCTTTCCGAGTGATATCTATAGCTAGGGTTTTACTGCGGAGGGGGTTAATCATTAACACGTTTCAACATGCACGGCAGTGCATGAGCGAAGTTCTTCACGTCAGAAAACGTTAGCACTGCCAGAAGCATGTTATACAGGAACAAGAGTTTATGGCAAAATCGACGATTTGGGGGCCCCGTAAGAAAAAAGATGTTAAAGATAGGAATATGAGCTTTTGCCGTTAAGGAGATATGGTAAATATGTGCAGATGTACAAAATTTCATATTCGTATCTCAAACTATGTTCTAGTTGTGGACCCCTGAAATTGCACATTTTAGGCTAACTGACTCACTCACTCACTCACTGACTGACTGACTCACTCATCATATTGTTTAGGGTGTTTGGAGTAAGCTAGAAACATGAAATTTGGTATGAAGGTAGAGGATGATAAGTAGATAAAGGAAAAATTCCGACATTTTGAAAAGGTCGCCATCTTGGATTCAAAATGGCCGCCAAACCTAAAATTTCAAAGAATACACAGCCTAAACGGCTAAAGATAGAACAGTGAAATTTGGTATGAAACTACATCATTGGTAGCAAATTAAGAAAACTTTTTAAAAATTTGGAAAAGTCGCCAACTTGAATTCAAAATGGCCGCCAACCCTAAACTTTTAAAGAATACACAGCCTAAACGGCTGCCGCTAGAATAATGAAATTTAGTTTGACAGTACAACATTATTTGTAGATTATGAAAATATTACAAAATATCTCTAAAGACGCCATCTTGGATCCAAAATGGCGGGCGTCATAAATCCATTTTCCAACTGCTTGAGCCAGAGATACGAAATTTGGCATAATGATGTATTATCAAGAGTAGTTTAGGAAAACATAACATCGTTTTAAAATATTCACCATCTTTGATTCAAAATGGCAGCTGAAATACCATTTTTCACATCGTTCGAGATAGAGAAATGAAATTTGGTATGACAGTGTATCATCACGAGTATGTCACGAAAATATAAGAAAACGTTAAAAATGTGTCCATCTTTTATCCAAAATGCCCGCCTAAGCCCCACTTTACAATGACTGAAGCTAGAGAAACGAAATTTGGTATGAAGGTGTACCATTACGAGTAGGTTAGAATAAATTCGGCTCGTCTCCCCTACTAGGTTACAGTTCCCAGCTGGAGCCTGATTGCAATAAAGGGGTGCGCCCCAGCGAGGCCATCTTGGAATTCTGGGGGCAGCGC
>JAGDQP010038074.1:1026-18323 GCA_022664845.1 Lepisma saccharinum
GTGCACCCCCATGTGTTGGGAAGCTTGAGCAATGGTCCAGCGGATGTGTAGGTTTGTCGTAAGAAGGTGTGCAATTCTGATCGTAAGTTCTGAAGGTAGATTAGGGCTCAACTAAGCGATTGATGTTCAAGGGGTATGTTCCCGTTTTGTATAGAGAACCGAGAAAGAGTCTATGTTCAATGCCCACGGTAACTCATTTCCAGAGGAGAATACCAAGGTGTTCAAATAGTATTTGCTGGCCTAGTAAACGCAATCAATTAACGAAATAAATCGTCCTTTACCTCCACCACTACGCTTCAAAGAAAAAAGATTCAAATTTATATATATATATATCATGTTCAAATATATTTTATTTTTCTATATTCAAAATCTCAGAGTTATGTTTCCATATGTTTGTACACCCTTCTTGACCAGTTCAATGTTCGTATAATAATTTATGGTGATTTGCTTGTCCCACTGACGAAAGTTAGGTGGTATACAAAATCCTGCTCTGGCTTGATTGAGAATTAACTATCCGAGGCGGAAATAAAATTATTTTTTTATATACAAATCACACTGAACTAATCAATGTTTTCAAAATTCTATTGTTCATACAGGAAAGCTTTTTTTCTTGACCCTAGTTTGAAATTTTGAAAATTGATATATCAAAATTAATTTGATCATTTTTTAAAAAAATATATAAAAGTGTTTGTTTATACCTATTTGAAAAAGCCATGTGTGAAATTTCAGCTTGGGATCTCAATCGAATCTCTGTTTTCAAAATTATATTGTGCATGCATGAATCATTTATTTAGCTCTGGTGAGGGTAAATTGGTGTTATACTAGGTTGGTCAACAAGAATAAAAAGGACTTCAATGTGTAATATAAGTTAGTTAGTTTAGACATTTCCCAAAGAAATAGGATTCTTAGGTTAATTTATTAAATTGCTATTGCCTGTGAGAACATGTTGGAGCATGCATGCCTCAATATTTGTGTTCTTGTGCAAAATATGTCAAGAGAAAAAGTGTCAGATAAGGAAACACATTGTTACACGACTAATTGTTTCTAAAGACTTTAATGCACGAGGACAGGTAGACCTCATTGATTTACATCTACACCCGATGACGAGTTTAAATGGTTTCTCAATTATCAAGATAACGCTACTAAATGTCTGCACTTGAGAGCACTGCGGATCAAAAGAGCTACTGAAGTAGCGTTTGAACTTTTGAAAATATTTCTGGAATTTGGTGCCCCGCATACACTACCAAGCGACAACGGCCGAGAGTTGCTGCAGAGATAATCAAGGAATTGATGCAATTCTGGCCAGACTGCAAGATCGTTCACGGGAGACCACGACATCCAGAGGCTCAGAGAAGTGTTGAACAAAGCAATAAAGATGTTGAAAATATGTTACGTAGCTGGATGGAAGACAATAGAAGTAAAAGTTGGTCGATCGGTTGTTATTTCGTTCAATGGCAGACGAACTGCTCATTTCACCGAATTATTGGAAGATCACCTTGCCGTGTGTTATTTAGTTGTGAACCAAAAGTCTGGTCTGCCAGAGACAGTCCAGAAGTTCATAACCACAGGAGAAGAACTGGAGCAACTACATAATCGTGCAAATGCAAATATCAGCAGAGAAGATAACAATGAAGAATCTGGTGCTGGTCCCTCATGTGATTTAGAATATCCAATTGAAGGAAATGAAACAGACCAATTGATTTGTGCTGTTTGTGGTAAGCGAATCATTGGTCTCCATACCTGCAGTGCATGTCTTCGTCCTGTACATGACATTTGCAGTGAACTTGTAGGAAACGACTGTGAGAGCTATATGGTTGCAAAATTATGTGCTCCATTTGTAAGAAAGAAGGGAGCATATATTCAGAGAGAAAACAAGCATACAGAGGAGTGAAACGAGCGGCTGAGAAAATGATGGAAAGTACACGGAGACTGTTGCAAGATGTTGACATTGGTAGTTTTGTAACTGTTGTAATACCAAAGGTCGACCGTGGACCTCTAAATATGAAATTTATTACAGGAAAAATCATGGATTTCAGAAATTGTGTTTATAGGATTGGTGCAACTGTAAGAACAATTAAAAACTAAAATAAGAATTGAGAACATCTCTATAATTAAAAACTGTTTTTCTCGAAACGAACTGCAACCACGCAATTCTGCTATTTCCAGTGCTGTGTTGGAAAGTATAATTTCACTGAGAAAAGCAGTGTTCAAACTCTCGCCGTTCGGAGGCCAAGGTTTCAAAAAATGTTCATGCAAGCCTGCAAAATCGCAATGCCGAACAAACAGATGTGCCTGTTATAAAAATAGAAGTCAATGCCACTCCATTCAAGCTTGTCTTGTACAAACAAATGATTGCGCATTGCTTTTTATTTTTCAAAAGGTGGCAGGTATATGTAGAATTTAAATAGTATATATATAAAAAATGTTCACGTTTTCAAATTAGTATAACAGGGTATGTAACAACAAACTGTCAAGTATGCTCATAAGTTATGACGATAAATAAGTTCACATTCAACAACAATTCTGGATTTCATAATAGTGAAGTAGCTTTATTTAGCGAACATACTGGAACATAACGTAAAGACTAGCAAATGCATGAGAATCTGTATGTTTAAGCAATTTTAGCTGTGAATTATGCAAATGTTGACAGCACTTTAATAATAAACAGCAAACAAATAATAAACAATAATTTGATGACAACTTATTATTCAGGCGTATTCTTTCAGATTGATTACAAAAGGACTGGCCATCTCATCAGTCTTTTTGTGAAAGGTGGTGCATCTTTACAAACATACTAAAACCTTTCAGCCTCTTTACAAAAGAACTGATGAGGACTAGGCTGATTGAGAATTACATTCACTGTTTTACATTCACCGTTTTGTAAAAGGCTCTTGTAAAATGACTGAATTTACGAAATGACTGCGACAGCTACACTGCTTGGATTTGTGGCTTATAGGGCTTACTCTGAGAACGTATTGATACCATGCAAAATATACGTTTCTGAAAGGGCTTAGTGAGTGAAGTCGTGAACGATAAAATATTAACTCCGTAAAATCCGTAAAGTAAATAATTTGCATAAACTTGATATAATAGCAGTGGTACTCATACGTTGTGTACTAAAAACGTGGTGTTGTTCATATTAAATTCACTAAAAGTTCATATATTATGCACTAAAAACGTAGTGATACTGAGTTAAAACCCTGGGAAACCTCTGTCAGGATGGTCGCCATGGAGTTTGAAACTACGAGCCTGCACATTGCCGATCCGAAGTCCGCGACGTTCTCGCTTGAAACACGGGACTGGATTTTTCAGTCTAATAAATAGATACAAATATTACAATCTCTTAAATAAATAAATAAAATAATAATCTGAGCATAGTTTTCGTGGTAAGGATACTTTAAGAGAAACAAGTTCACTCATTATATATAAACGGCTGGGCCTATTTCTTTCAAAATTGTGATTCTGATAAAGTAAAAAACCCTTCACATTTTAGCGGCAAAAATATTTTGTTTATTACCGTTTCCATGATGACGAGATTAAATTATTGACGCTTACCTAAATTTTCTTCATACTTGCTGTAATTAGCCTATATAAATCTCAGCTCTGAAACTTAAACCACATTCAAATGTTAAACTATATACTGTTTCCATGATAACGCGACTGAATTATTAAATAGATATTCGATATTGTAGGAATGATTGGTCAAATTCCAGCCAAACCTGAGATAACGATATAGGAAAACGCTCTTAAGGCTTTAAGAGCATTCGAATATTAAAGCGTTTGCTGATTTCATGGTAATGATGCTCAATTATTAAAAGAACATTGAAGCATGACGTAGGAACGATTGAAGCGAATCCAACCAAAGTTAACAATGTAATTCAAGGGTATTCTCTTACGGCTTCAACCACACTAGAGTGTTAAAACATTTAACGTTTCCATCGGACAAAACTGAAATTAAGTTTTGAAAACATTAGATTAAATGTTAACCACTCGCTTACCTCAACTTTGTAGACATCGCAAGAGATAATGTGTTCTAGTAGGGTACTGAGTGTACAATGAATAGTGGTATTTTGTAGATGACGTTATTATAACTGTGGCCGGTAAAAGCCTAAGATATAAATTATCCTTATAAATAAGCCTATTATTTGAGATATAAATAATAAGTGACACTGATGCATCATGCAAATTGTGTAACTAAGACTTACATAGAATTGATTTCTCACTAAAGTCTTTAAGTGATCAGGAACATACAACATTTCAATACATTTTTCAACATCCATTGTTGTTAATTTTGTTGCTATTGAAGTCAGTATTTGTTAGATTACTGTTTGATATCGGTAAATTGTGCCTAATGCTGCAAATCATTCATTAAGAAAGACAAATTTTCAAGGATAAATTTTAATTGAACTGCTAAGAAATTGAAAGCAACATTTCAGACAACGTTATTACGATTATAGATTATTAGCTCAGTGGTAGTGGTAGAGCTTGAGTCACGCAATTAATAGTTTCGTTGTTTGAATTTAATTTATTAATTTTAAAACATTTCTTCACCTTGATAGGTGTTTTATTTCATCCCAAATGTATAATTTGAATCCATTTTCGTTGATACCCGTATTTTTAAAACTTTATACTGAGTAACTTCAGAATTAAGTGTCACTTCTATTAACAAAAGTAAGCATTAGAATTAAAAATTCCTGTCAGGGTACAAAAAAATACCTTTACTAAGCAAATCGAGAGAACTTTGCAACTTAGTGCGACTTCTGAACTTAATTTTTTTTCGCCTGAAATATATTTGGACCCAAAATATATTTTGTTATATATCCCCCTTGTTTGGCAGCATATCAGGACGATATTTTTCACATAAATACCTTAGGCAATTTTGCATATGCATGCACTTTAGCGAATTTATACGATGTTGCAATATATCTATTTCTGAAAAAAGAACTGTCAGCTATAGACATGGGACAATCTTTTTCTCCATAGGATGGACAGGCCAGCATCGATTACTCCAGAAATCCTTCTCCCTTGTTAAATATATTGGGTGAAGTGAATAAAAACGAGTAAATTTACTTATACTTGCCTATTTTTAAGTAAATATTTGGGATTAAGTGAAGAGAAAGAGAATATACTTGCCATCAGGAGTAATGACTTCTGTTTTGAAAGTAAATGCTTCTACGGTAAGTAAATGCTCCGAACTTAGAAGCATTTAATAAGAGTAAATAAAAATAGCTTGCAAGTAAACTCTCAACTGACGCAAGAAGAAGTAAAGTCAAACTTTTATTCATTTGAGACTACAGAATACTTTACTCGCGAGTAAACACTTTCGAGTAGTTGCTTCTTTTTATTCACTTCATTCATTATGTAAAATGGCAGAAGTTGGATGGATCCGAAAATGGTTAAAAACAAATAAATAAATAATATTAATGTGAAATGCATTAGCGCTGCTGTAGTCTCAAAACATTTACAGGATATACGCTCTGAATCTTTAGTTTATGAATCTTTTAGCGGAGACTACAATGGAAAAAAATGGTTGTTTTGATTCAATATTTTTCTGTGTACCAGAGTGATCACCACTTTTCTGTATTACATCAACACAGCAAACGGTGTAGGTTTCGGTAATTCAACACAATGGATGTGTTGTCAATGCTGATTCATCACAATAGAGAGTGTAATACTAGCATAATCAGAGTGTTGAATTATCCGAAATCAACAAGTTTGTTCTGTTGATTTAACCCAAAAAAGTGGTAGTCGAGCTGAGACATTGAAAAGTATTGAACTAGCACAGCCATTTTTTGCAGTATTTGTTTCAATTCATTCTTTTGTTCATGCTTCCATTAAATATAGGAATGAAATAATTTAATTTCTAGAGAAACGAAAAGAAATGGCTCCCAAGATTAAAAAAAAATAATTATTGATCATAGCATTTGAGTGATTTTCAGATTAACTGTCTATTTTATGGTACTGAACGGAAATTAAAATCCTTCTATCATGAACCACTTTTAACTAATGATAAAATGTTAACGGTTAAGATACTACATAAGGACCCTAGATTCCAAGATGGCTGCTATTTATTTAAATGTCTTTATTTATTACCAGACTTGATTAACTTTCTTGTTAGCAAACTTTCAGGTTGTAACTTTCTGGAACTCAATTTCAGATTGATATGGGTAGCCCATAATACCGGAGTGCAACAGCTGAACTGAAGCCAGGTTTTTGAGGGTAGCAAAGTTTAAGCCTGTGATACGTGTGTAGTAAACTTGAAATAACACATGAACTAACTTAAATTGCATTGCAAGCTAACCTGCAAACTAATATTGTGTCGCAAACTAACATGAATTAACTATTTACAAACTAACCTAATGTACACAAATCATAGTTGTGAACTTGCATAATGGTGTAAAATCCCGATATGCTATGACTGTATAATGTTTGTGTGTTGAAGTTTATGTGTGTTACCTTTGTTACTAATCGCTTTTACTTTTGTTACCAATCGCTATTAACAAGTTTTAGCGTTAGCCTTCCTTGAATAAGCACTGAGACTATGCTGTTTGGAATTTAAGTAATCTATACATGTCCGATGTTATGATGCAGCCAGATGAACATCGTAAGCTTAATTGGAGCACGTCAGATGGCGGGATATTTTGTATCGTGGTTCTAAGTACGTTAAAGCAACTAATCTTTTACTTTATCAATGGAAATATGTCTTCGAAGAAGCTATAATACTATTTACAAAATACGCAAAATGTCGGAACGAGACTCTGTTATAATGTAAAGCGTCAATCTGAGATGGCTAAGGTATATGCTATACACATGTAAAACGTATTGTAGATATACTTTGAATTAGAACTCAATATAATAACGGCAATAGCTGTTAGGTCAATAAATGAATTTCAGTTTACCTCGTTTTTTTGTGCTACTTGCTGAGCTCGCCTGAGGAAATTATGTTTTCTCGGGGTCAAGGCTTATACAGTAGAAATCGAGTTTAGCCTCACCCGCAAGGCTTGGGTCCATAAAAGAAAGCATCTCGGTTCGCTGGAACAACTGTGACGTCACCGGACTACGCATTAGCAGAACCGCGACCATTTCTACCGACTGGAGCAGCTCACCGGAGTCAAAACTATTTGGTATTCTATTTATCTACGTCCAATGTGCAATTGAAGGTGGTTCTACACCAAGTTCCAGTGACGAAAAAGCGAGAAACAAGCAATCCCACTTTAGAAACGAGAGGATTTTAAATAAAGTTGATAATAGTAAAAATGATGCAGCGCTGTGCGGCTCGTCTAAAAAAACTGATGGAACAGAGCGAGGTGAACTTAGAGATGAACCAGGAACTGGAAATAATATTTATGGAATGATCGATGAAATAGGGTTAAAAAATTTTGTTGAGAAATTTGGTGATTTCCTAGACGAAAGATTGGATAAACATTTTTAAAGACTAGAGACGAAACTAGATGAAGCAGAAAGAGAGCAAGAAAGACGACGGGAAGAAATAAGAAAAGAAAAGGAAGAGGAAAGACAAAGTTATGAACAAGAAAAGGAAGAAGATGATCAGAATTTTATTTTTACACTGAATCAAGGATTACCAGCAGATACTTCACAATACCTAAGGAGATGATTAAGCAGCAAGAGACACAACAAAAGGAATTAAATGTTCTTAGTGAGGAAGAAATAAGTCACACTGAAATAAGAAAAGAGGAATTATTACAGAACGAAGTTTCAAGTGAAATCGTAAGTACGAATAGAAAAGTAATACAAGGATCGAAAGTTCCGGAGATTGAACAATGTGTGTTGATTAACCAGAGTGAACACTGTGAGATGACTATACCTTTAAGTAAGAATATTGGAGTCAATGAAATGAGTAATTTGCCAACTGTGTCACAAAGAAATAAGGGCAATTGGAAAGAACAAAAATAAAAAAATAAATCGAAGTGAGAGAAAAAGGAGGCAGAATGATTTTGAAGAAAAGATAAGACAGGAGTTGCAGATGGTACTAAAGAAGCGGAAGGGTTTAAGTGCAGATAATCGAACAGGTTCAAGTGCAGAATATCAATCAATGGAACTAAATCAAGATAATATACAATGAGAAACTACATCGCAACCAGAACTCTCCAAGTATGGGACAAAAACGCAAATTAACGAAGCAATGGAGTACCGTAAGAACATCACACATAATCTTCAGAGCAGATGCAGTCAAAGTATAGTTTTCTCAGTTTCAGTAAGGATTGAAACCCAAGTCCTAAGAAGTGATGGAACTCAAATGGAAGTTGTAAATAACCAGAAGACTTATCGTATCAACGTTACGAAGGAGACAACTGCCGAATTTGCGTGTCATGTGTTGGAAGAAAGTACGGAATCAGGTAAAGGGCAAGTAAAGGTTTCTAAGGCAAAACGAAAGAGAAGAAACCGAGTTAAAAAAAGGAAATGGTACAAATATACAGTCCCAAAAGCGAAAGAAAATGCTGTTGCATCAAAGAGTGGCGCTACAAAGAAAATCAGAAAGCATATTTCTGCACGAAATAACGGGCATGGAAGCAAAAGAAGAATTAGAAACTGTATGAAAAGTAGAAAATCTAAAAAGGGGGAAATTCCGAACCCTAGGACCCAAGATCCACTAGGACTGAACTTCCATGAGCGACAAAAGTATAACAAGTTAGATGGCGTGATGGAAGATAACGATAGAGTTATGATATCTCAAGGTCGCCATGAAATAAGAGAACTAGAATCACATTATCTCAATCTAGTTCCCGATTACCTATCGAATAAATTGCAGTACCACTCAGCATCCCTAAAAACTTCAAGCACGACATGAATCGATATTCCTAGGAGTAAGAAGAGTAAAAAATCACGTAAATTCAATAAGAGATGCAAGAAGATCTATCACAAGTGGTCAAAGCGCAAACAGAAAATTAAAAAAGAAAGCAAAACGGATATGGAAATATAGAATCCTCTTCAAAATTTACGAACTAGATTCAAATCAATTCAATCGAAAACAAATAATTAGAGGAATTCTCAATAAATACCATCTAAGGAATGCATGGATGTAAATATATTGATGGAAATATTGTTGAATTGTGTGTTACATGTTTGATTTCTATTTATTTCTCGCATGTATAGTTAACGACCTTATATTTATAGAATTGAGAAAAATGCAAGATACATGTTATGTTATTTGACCGCCTTATTCTCCAGAAGACGTATAAAGATGAAGAATATTGATGTAGTTACTGTTAAGTTTTCAAGATCTGCATTTCAAGTTGTTTTATTTTCAATTGAAGCTCTTTACTTAAAAAATAATTAATTATTGAATTAATATTTTTTTCTTTTCGTCGGGGGCATTGGGATATGGGTGCAACAGCTGAACTGAAGCCAGGTTTCTGAGATTAGCAAAGCTTAAGCCTGTGATACGTGTGTAGTAAACTTGAAATAACACATGAACTAACTTAAATTGCATTGCAAGCTAACCTGCAAACTAATATTGTGTCGCAAACTAACGTGAATTAACTATTTACAAACTAACCTAATGTACACAAATCATATCTGTGAACTTGCGTAATGGTGTAAAATCCCAATATGCTATGACTGTATAATGTTTGTGTGTTGAAGTTTACGTGTGTTACCTTTGTTACTAATCGCTTTTACTTTTGTTACTAATCCCTATTAACAAGTTTTACCTTTCTTGAATAAGCACTGAGACTATGCTGTTTGGAATGAAGTAATCTTTACATATCCGATGCAGCCAGATGAACATTGTGTGCTTAATTGGAGCACGTCAGATGGCGGGATGTTCTGTATCGTGGTTCTAAGTACGTTAAAGCAACTAACCTTTTACTTTATCAATGGAAATATGTCTTCGAAGAAGCTATAATACAATTTCCAAAATACACAAAATGTCGGAACGAGAATCTCTGTTATAATGCAAGGCGTCAATCTGAGTGGCTAAGGTATATGTTATACACAAGTATGTAAAACGTATTGTAGATATACTTTGAATTACCAAGTATCTACCTCGTGATTCCATTGCACAAATCATCCCAACAAGAAATGGCACCATCATCAAATCTCCAGTCATCAATTTCGCTAGCAAAATCAGAAATCGTCACAGTTTTGAGATCTCTGGTAAAAATGCAAATATCACACTCCTTGACAAGAAACCTCTTAAACAGCCACCACCACCACACAAACCGCCTACATTATCCAAAGTAATCTGGGGGGTTTATCCTACGCTCACAGATGACGAAACAGAAACAGAGCTGAAACACGAGGGTCATTCAATTCATAAATGCCTACGCATAAAAGCAGAAACAGGTCAAGCTACTTACATGGTAAGGGTTCTCACACCAGATCAAGAGATCATAGATGATCTGCTTTCACGCGGTGCCTACATCTATAGGAGACGATACCGAGTTGAACGTTCACATTCACCTCCACCGCTACCTATCAGATGTGAGAAATGTCAATTGAACAACGTCCATCATACCTTAAAATGCACAAATACATTGAAATGTGGCTTCTGCACCGGTAACCATTAAACATAAACTTGTCCGAACCTTCAACAGCCTCCCACATGCAACACTTGCGGTGATTATCACACAACTTTCAGCTATAAATGTAAAGCTCGACCACAACCAGATCCAGCAAAGCGAGAACTGATTGTACCAATACGCACTCCAGAAACCAAAACTCAGTTCACAACTCCTGTAACATCTGTGCATCAACCCATATCTATTGAACAACTTCTGATCTTTCTCACAGTTACACTCCAGAACATTCATCCGTTTCAACGCCATAACATTATACAGCAAATACCACACTCAATCAATTTCACTGCGACATATTCAGGCCCATACGCATACTTTCATGCACATGCATACGGACAAGAAACAGCTGTATAATCTAACCAAAACAACCTTCCTATATTCGTTTCTCCTCATGGCGCTATCATTTCTATTTCTCAATTCCTTTAGCATTAATGATCAGCTACTTCGACTTACCAACATGATAGTCAATCACTATAATACCTCCAAATCTTCTTGCTTAGTTCTATTTGACCTCGAAAAAGCATTTGATAGAGTCTGGCTCAAACCCCTAATACATAAACTCAGCTCATTCCATCTTCCCATAAAATTCATCCGCTATGTATTGAAACAAGGCGATGCCTTGTCACCACTACTGTTTAACTTTGAGTTAGAATATGCGATTTAAAAAATTAAGGGGGACAAAAACGGACTATCATTGAATGGTTTAAATCAACTGTTTGTATACGCGGATGATGTAGATTTAATAGCGGACGATATAGATTCACTACAAAGCAACACCGATGTTAGTAGAAGCATGCGATGAGATAGGTCTACAGGTAAATATAGATAAAACAAAATACATTATAACAAGCCGAAACACAGGGAATGAAGGAAATAAAAACATAAGAATTAGGGATGAAGTCATTTAGAAAGTAAACAAATTTACTTGGGAGCATACGTAACAAGCAAAAATGAGGCCACGGAAGAAATAAACAGTCGCTTAGTATCGGGGAATGCATGTTTCTATTCAATCCAAAAACTTCTAACATCGCGGTTAATATCAAGGAAATTGAAATTGCAAATATACAGAACGGTTATTTTGCCGGTAATAATTTACGTTGCGAAAGTTGGAGTACGACTCTAGCAGATTAACATAAATTACGTGTATTTGAAAATAAGGTTTTAAGAAAGATATTCGGGCCGAAACGGGACGAGATGACTGGATAGTGGAGGAGACTGGGTAATGAAGAACTCCACGGACTGTACGATTTACCCGATTTTGTAAAAATAATGAAATCGCGACGACTAAGGTGGGCAGGCCATGTAGCTCGAATGGGGAGAAACGAAGATTATATTCTATCCTGATTGGAAGGCCGGATGGAAGGAGGCCATTGGGAAGACCGAGACGTCGTTGGAAGGACAATATTAGAAGAGATCTTCGAGAAGTAGTTGTCCGTGATAAAAAATGGCTTGATATTGCCCAGGATAGAATCGAATGGCGAACGTTTGTTACTGCGGCGATGAACTTGCGAGTTCCATAAGCCATAGAGTTAGGTAGTTAGTTTATGTATTTAACTTCCTCACGAACCGCCTGACCTATGTCTCTATCAACCCCAGTACATCTCATCCTATTTTCCTACGTTGTGGTGTTCCACAAGGATCTGCCCTCTCCTCGGTGATTTATATTCTCTCCGTTGCTAACCTTCCTCCATTTCCTAATAACATTCACATATTCCAATACGCAGATGACACCGCCTTTCTAGCACTCAGCAAATCCATACAACATATAAACAGAACCATGAACGATGCCATCAACACATTCACAAACTGTTGTAGTAAGTGGGAATTATCCATTAACTCCACTAAAACTCAGGCAGTAGTCTTGCTTCCTCGTAAACGTTGTTCGCGAGTTCTCCGAAACCCATCAAAACTATCCCTGACAGTACAAAATCAACCCATAAATCCTTCTAAACATGTCACATATCTAGGAATCATCTTTGACCAACATCTAACATGGCACCCACACTTAAACAAATCATAGATAAAGCTACAAACCGCCTAAATCCCTTAAAACGCCTTACTGAAACTATATGGGGACTAAAACCATAAATAGTAATAAACACCTGTAAAGCATTCCTTCGCCCGATTCTCACGTTTGGACACATATCCTGTTTCAGCAGACACATACATCTATCATAAACTACAACTCATGGAAAGCCACGCTCTAAGGATCGCTTACAGAGTCAAACTACCCAGTCCTACCCAATAACTCTACGATCGACTCACCTTTCCCCATCTTCTGCTTCACCTTGAAACACTCCTCCTGAAATACATCTCACAGCGCTTTGAGACAGAACAACCCCTACTAGAAGACATTATACGCACACCACGTTTATCATAACGCACCAGCTACACACATATCTTCACCATTCTCACTTCTTTTCACACTGTATCAATATATTATACCACCCGACCACCCTGAAATAGCACGCATAATAGCCTTAAGATCACCTACCATCCCTCACATCATTACACCCTCATATACCGCACACTGACCCATCTTGAACGCTAGGGCTCATCTGTCCACATTTAGATCTAGAGTCGCCCCTAGATCAGAAGATCATCAATTACTTGTCTTAATTGTGCCAACGTGTTGTTATGTCTAGTGCACCTCACTTTCATCACATCACTTTTACATTATACATATTGGATATTTACCGATTATAATTATTATTGATTATTCGATGTATATCCCTACCTAGTTATATGGTTATGAGGAAAACTCATAATAATCCTAGATAATGAAATAAATAAAGTTATATGATCTCTCAAATCTCTTAGCCTACCCACCTTTCCATGTTAACTCCTGTTGCACCACTTCCTTTTCCCACCTCCCACATAGAGGGTGTAGCCTTTTGGGGGTACTAGCCTTACAGGCTAGTAACAAAAATACTTTAAACTACATCTTACTGGGGAGACACCAGTCAAAAACGTTATTGCTGCTGAGCAATTAAAAGATATACCATACGCGATTTATAGACGTTTAAGGGTATTACAATTATTACGGTTACTTAGGCTATCTATCTGGTATACGTTTTTGGTTAATTGACTGGTTAGCTTATAGGTTACTAGTTTAAGTATTCAGACTCAAGCTATTATTAAGGACTCTGATTCTGGATAGTTCTAATCTTCTATATTCTGATCTCGCTATTTTTCTGGACTTCGATTTTGGCTACTGGTTTGGATAGTTAAATTCTAGCTCAAATATTCTGACTTTAGATATTCATTGGACTCTGATTATGGTTACGTATTAAATTTATATAATTTTAATATATGTTACGACTTTGTATATATTGTTCAATTTATAACCAAGTAAGCATCCGGACTGATCTCAAATATGCTCTGGTAAAATGGACGAAACACTGGCATCTAACATGCCTATTGTGCACACCGGACTTCCTCAAGTCGTACTAGGTCCTCACCAATCATCTGTAATAGAAAAGCGGAAAATTCACAATATATCTCACCGATCACGATCAAGGTCTCTTGTTCAAAACAAAAGACAGCATAATCTGAGTGAGTCTTCAAGCGACAGCGAACTACACATGGAACTCGGAAATGAAAATGAGACAAACAAACTTCAGATCCATGATTTCCTGCTATCAAACTTCGACAAAAAATTCCAAAACAACAAGCAGATATTTCTCCAGCTGACTAAATACATACCACGAGCAGCAATAAATCAAATCATACCAACTAGCCTGACCCGAATCTATTGAAAACTATTATGGACAAGTGCTCCTTTGAAATATTCGGGAAAAGCGCAAATATCACACAGCTTGACAAACGTGAACTGAGACAAATGCCGCCTCCTAGATCAGCACCAGCTTTATCAGTGGTAATCTGTGGGGTCCTACCACCATATACAGACGATGAGATACAGAACGAATTACAGCAAGAAGGATAATCTATTATCAAATGTATCCGCATCATGTGCAAGGTAGGACCAACCTACATGGTAATGGTACTAACAAAATCGCAAGAAAACATAGATGACTTACTAACTAACGGGACTATAATATACTGGAAAAGACACCGGATAGAACCATCGCAAACAACTCAACCACAACCCATACAATGAGCCAAATGTACGAAACAACCCAAATGTGGATTCTGTGCTGAGCCACATAATACCCGACAATGCACAAACTTACAAGAGCAACCGAAATGCTCACAATGCAATGAGCCACACCCAACTTACAGCTGCAAGTGTAAAGCAAAACAAGCACCTGAAGAACAAAAACCACATATTGTAGTACCAGTAAAAACGCATGAAAACAGATCAAACTACATCCGCATCAGCTCAACCCACTTCAATATACCAAACAGTGACAATAGAACAAATGCTTGGCTTCATAACCATGGCCTTACAAAATATACATCCGTTTTTAAGACCCCATATACTGCAACAAGTACAATATGAAGCAAGATCCATACTACAAGTCAACTTCAATGCTACATACTTTGGACCGTACGTTCACTTTCATGCATCACATTATGAAACCACAGTATAGAGCCAAACAAAACAGCAATAACCTTGTATGTTTCCTCACCATGGATCTTTCTTTCTTATTCATGAATATCAGATCAGTAACTAAGAACAAAATACTATTTGATCAACTACTACTGGATGAGAACATCACTACCTCCCTGCTAAATGAAACCAACCTAACACCAAAAATGCAATGTAAAATAAGAAACAACCAAATTCTAAGAGACGACAACAAAACAAACGCACAAAGGGCTAACGGCGGCTTACTCTTAGGATTCCAGCCATCAATAATCTACTGTAGACACGAGCCAAACTTAACAAACCTACCCGAACATTTGATCGCAGCATTGTACTTTAAATCTATTTACGAGATACAGAACTCGTACATTACTGTGGCAACCATATATATCAGATCTAAACAACCAATACCCTATGAATTATTTCAATATATATCAAATAACTTCCGCAACTACATCATCATGGCAGACATAAATTATCACAGCACAACAGACAGACAGAAAACTCGATTCAACACATCAAGTGGTGTACACAAACACCACTGGTGAAATTCATAAACTGCCTCGCCACACAAGACCTGTAAGCAACACCAGCCCACATATAGTTATAACATCTACAAATCTAACCAACCGCTGCCAACTGGTAGTCCTAGATACAATCGGAAGCGATCACGATCCTATAAAGCTTACACTACAATGCCTCAACCAAACCAACAACAGACAGCAGCAATTCATCCGTAAAGGCCAACTGGACAAAATAGCGCACCGCAATAAAAAAAAGATAGAAAACCTAAATGGAGCAGAAACTGAGAACGAATTATACACAACTGTAGAAAAAATGACAACGGCTATTAAAAACGAAGCTAAGGATCACATACCAACAAACACATCCACTACAAACAAACCGAAACTTCCACCTCAATACCCACCAATGCTAAAGAGATCTAAACAGTTATACAAGGAATAACTCGGAACAGGAAATCTAGAAGCCCTACGGCACCACAGACGAATACAAAGGACAATTTCATACTATCTGAAAGCTTACAAACTCAGAAATTGAATCAAAGCTATCAACTTCCTACGTGAGACCAGCCACCCGACCAAATACTGGAAGCGCTTTAAGATGCTAACAGGGCAATATAGTCAACTCCATATCCTTTACTACAAAACAACGCAGCTATCACTACCGACGAAGAAAAAGCCGATGTGTTCGCTGAATACTTGCAAGAATACTAAACCCAGACTCGCATATACTCCAACCAAATATCAGTCATACCATGACAGATACTAACCCTCTTACAGTAGAAATGACCACAGAAGACATCAATAGATCAATAAAGAACAAACGAAACTCAGTACCAGGTATCGACAATATAAGTTACAGACACATCAAAGAAGTTCCTGCCTCGTTCATCAATCTACTAGCAACAATTTACACGTTTATACTACGAACAGGCTTTATACCGATGGACTGGAAAAAATCAAAAGAACTTATGTTTACAAAACCAAATAAACCGACAAACTCTGTTTCTTCATATCGACCAATACAACTCACAACAACATTCAGCAAAATACTGGAACGGATACTGGTCTACACGTTACACCAATATATTACTGAACATATTTTTTTACCGATACAACAAGCTGGCTTCCGACCGAACTTAGTATCAATGATCAACTACTAAGACTCACAAATCTAATAAACCAAACTACAACTCACTCAATCCATCATGTTTAATTCTATTTAATTTGGAAAAGGCATTCGATAGGGTATGGCACCATGGACTCCTCTATAAACTCATCATGCTCAAACGTCCCGCTGCATAAATAAGGTTCACATTCCATTTTCTGTCAAACCGTCTATCCCACGTAAACATTAACAACAGCAGTTCACATCCATATTTCATTCTGAGCGACGTCCCACAGGGCTCAGCGTTATCACCGCTACTGTACCTACTGTACGTAGTGGACTTCCCCAGCCTTCCCAACAATGTACATCTATTCCAATTTGCAGATGACACTGCGTTCCTAGCTGCGGGAAAAAAACATCCAAAGCATAAACAATAGCCCAAATAACGCCATTACCAGATTCGTTATATGGTGTAACAAATGGAAACTAAAAATAAACTCAAACAAACACAAGCAATAGTTTTTATCCCACAGAACCGACGCTCCAAAGTTCACCGAAATCCTAACAAACTATCCATCACA
>JAGDQP010038075.1:0-18323 GCA_022664845.1 Lepisma saccharinum
TAAACATATAAGAACTTCACCTTACTATCTGTCTGCAAACATGTCGGCAAAATTAGTGGGAACAGTGAAAAATTGTCTTAGATCTTCTTTTAGAGAATCCCAAGAGGAATGGTATGATGGTTTACATAATATAGCTTTTTCGATCAACAATTGTGACTAAATTTCATTAAAAAGCTCACGTTTTGAGTTATACACTGGGAGATCTCCCACAGATCCAATTGTGGTTAAGTGATAAATATCAGATACTGATATAAATGATAAAGAATACGAATTGAAGTGGAAAAATCTTATTAGTGAAATGCAAAAAATCTGGAAAATAAGGGAACAAATAATGAACAAAAGGAGAAATCCTGTTACGTTCAAAATTTTAAATAAAGTCTTGGTAAAATCTCAAATTAAATTTTCCATAAAAGATAAGGTTTCAAAATCATTAGAAATAAAATATTTGGAATCTAAAGAGATTTTGAGATTCTTGATTCAAATACTGTAGTACTACAAGATTGTGATATAAAGAAAAGAATTAGTTCTCATGTTTCTTTATTAAAGGAATATTTTGAGAAACAAAATAATACGTAAGAAATAAAGGAAAGGTTAATCTGAACTGAAAAGAAATATATATATATATTGAGAGAATGTAGATGGATGTGATTGTTTGAGTGAATGAGAAGGCCTTCTATTTGTTTGTGTGATTGATTTGATTGTTTTGTGATTTTGTATGTTACCATATATGATGATTTTTCTTATGGTATTTTGAAATTTATACTAAATAAGGCAGACATTTTTATCTCAAAATTATGAATCTTAATACTTCATTTTGTATTGATTTCTGAAGGAAATTATGAGGGGTCGGTACATTTGTAGTGTATTTTCCAACATAAAGATATTTTGTCGATAGAAAATGGCTTCTAGTTATGTAGATATATAGACTGTCTTTATAGGTTGACTCCCACTACAAGTTTATGTCTGAAAACTTAAGATATCCTGAGGAGTTTTATTACGAGTTCTTTTTTTTTGTATATTGACTGGTTAAAAAGCACGGATTTAATTGGTTCACGAAAACGAGACAGAGTGTGAAAAGGTAGCATAAGCAATGTCTTGCTTTATGCAGGAGTTTGTGAAAATTGTTTGATGTAGTGGGTCATCCATGTCAGTTTGTGTTCTGTATGGTGAATTCGTGAATAAGAATTATAATATTTCACTAAAATGGATTTCTATTTCGAGAATAGTGAGTTAATTCTTCTTGTGGATGTAATTGTGAGTGAAGAATTGATATTTAATTAAACTAAAGTTTAATTACAAATAGTAATTGCATTAGTGAAAAAGTGATTCTTTTGACACGTATACCAGAGGAAATTGTAATGGAGAGAGAGAAGGATATATTCTTTATATTCATTCTGGAAGTAGAAACAGAAAATTCTCATAAAATATCTTTTTGAAACTAACCAACGATTTAAAAATTTTATAAAGGAAAACAAATGTATCCTTTGTTATTTATATACGGTTGTATCCTTTGATTTCTAAATTGGAATTGTTGTTGAAATCATCAGAAAGGATTTACGTGGAACTGTATTCTGAGAAAAGAAACTTTCATTTAAGTTTTGATTTCCTTAATGAATAAGGTATTATTCTATTCATGTTTTGTTATTTTTCTCTTTGTAGTAGAACATGTGATAAAAGAAAATCTTTTCATATTTTGTGTAAAATATAGATTAACATACAAGGTGTATATCAATATCATAAAAAACGTAATCTTCCTTCTTCAAAATAATAGGAATCATATTGTCCAGTATTTCATAATGGATCATGATTTGTTTATTGATTTTGTTTCGAATTTCAAACAGATATTTATTTGTTATTTCTTGTTATGAGAAAAAAACGAAAGAGAAGAAAAGATACCTCAAAAGCTTCAGTAATATATTTTTTTTAAATTACAATCTTTCTTGTTTTTTCCTTCAATGAAGTAATCTATAGGACACTTTATAGAATTAAGATTTTGAATGAGAGTTTTTCTAACGCTTTTCCAGAGGAGTGGACAGTGGATACTATTAAATGTAGTATTTAAAAACTTTATTTCTCTTTAATATACGCAATTCGTCAGTTCTTGACGTGATTTTTCTATTTTGTCTTTTTGCGTTACTCTAAACGTAAATATTCAAGATCAGTAAACCTGCACCTAACTAAAGATAACCCACTCTTTTTGAGGATTTACAAACTAATTTTGTATCTCATTCATCCTCTAACAGTAACGGATGTATTTATAGAACGGAGAGAATTAAGTACGCAAATAAAATACAGCTTCTTCCCTATTCAAAATCATAGCGTAAGGGTTTTGAGAACCATGAAATAATGAACCTGTCAAGACTTACTTTTGAATCTTCACGTATTTCTTTTTCCATATATTCTCTTCCAACTTTAAGACAGAGTGAATTCACTTAATACACTGCAAACAATAGCTGTGTTAATTCAACACAATCCCGTGTCCAAGCGTGACTACAATTTTTTGTGTGTTAAATCAACATCACAAAGTGTTAATATCGATAAGAGAGAAAAACGTTACTACTGTAGCGAGATTTGAACATGGGTTGCGCAGTTAGAAGTCGAGCGTATTACCGATTTGGCTAAATGGTCAGACAGAAAATGTACTAGACGCAAACGATATTTAGTTAACAACATTTGAATTAAACGACTACACTATTGATTTAAAAAGTGTAGGGGATCAAATATATAATGCTGAACCCGCCAAAGAAACTAAGTTACTTGCACGACTTATCCCATGGCATAATCACTTCCTAGTTGTCAATTGGCAACTAAAGTATATATTCATTGAGAATATTACTATGAACGCAAACAAGATGGTGAGAGACAAACACTTGAGCAGCATTACTGCTTTCTTATCTTAACATGTCAAATGCTGCGCTTGCTTTCATAGAAATAGAACATATTATCAATGAATGGGGATTGTGATCGCTAACTGACCAGTGGAAAAGTGATTAAAAAGTGACATAAGTCGTGAATGTAACTTTGTTTGTGTTTGTGGTTCAGCAACATTTTTTTTATTATCTATACTGTTTCAAGCTAGTGCTATTTTTTTCTGACTATATAGTGAAGTCGGTAAGACGCTCAACTTCTAACTGAGCAGCCCATGTTCAAATCTCGCTTCAGCCGTAACTTTTGTTTCTTCCAGTACCGAAATCAACACCGTGTGTTGTGTTGATTTAACACACAAAAAGTGGTAGTCCCGCTGGGACACCGCATTGTGTTGAATTAACACAGCTATTTTCTACTGTGTACCATCGGTTATGTTCTACAAATCTGACTGTATATAATAATGTATCAAATACTGTATTATTTCAGTAAATAAATAATTCAAACAGTAACTCAAACAATAGTTCATATACTTACAGTCTATAATCTATAGTTATGACTTGTCCACAATAATAGAAGAAATGGCGAAATACGCTAGTTTTTGTTACGACATATAGGAATGAAAATGGCATGACGGTATGGAAACAAATATTGAGTTAACTTCATATTTTCACCTTCTTAGAAGTTATTGCATATATGTTTAGCAGACAAAAGGTAATGTTACGTAGATTTAATATGAATGCGATATGTAAAACGTGGTAGCCAGAAACCATAATCTTGATGCTAGTTGGCTCGTATTAAATACGTCAAGCTGTAAGTAATGGTTATACAGAAAAATATATAAGGGAACCTGTATAACGGTGGAATTAAATAGCTTACAATTTTTTCAACAGTGAGAAAAGGAAACAATAGGAAATTTTACACACTAGTAGTATTCAGTACTACAAAGCAACACCGATGTCTTTGTAGAAGCGTGCGATGGTATAGGTCTACATGTAAACATAGATAACACAAAATACATTATAACAAGCCGAAACACAGGGAATGATGGAAATAAAACATAAGAATTAGGAATGAGAACATGAAGAAAGTAAACAAATTTAAATACTTGGGAGCATATATAACGGAAACTAGGTCATAGAATAAATAAAAAGTCGCTTAGTATGGGGGAACGCATGTTCCTATTCAGTCCAAAAACTTCTAACGTCGCGATTAATATCAAGGAAATTGAAACTGAAAATACACAGAACCGTTATACTTTACGGTTTCGAAAGTTGGAGTACGACCCTAGCAGATCAACATAAATTGCGTGTGTTTGAAAATAAGGTTTTGAGAAAGATATACGGGCCGAAACGGGACGAGATGACTGGACAGTGGAGGAGACTGCGTAATGAAGATCTCCAAGAACTGTATGATTCAGCAGATGTTGTAAAAATAATGAAATCGCGACGACTAAGGTGGGCAGGCAATGTAGCTCGGATGGGGGAAAAACGAAGATTATATTCTATCCTGGTTGGAAGGCCGGATGGAAGGAGGCCATTGGGAAGACCGAGACGTCGTTGGAAGGACGATATTAGAAGAGATCTTCGAGAAGTAGATGTTCGTGATGAAAACTGGCTTGATATTGCCAAGGATAGAATCCAGTGGCAAACGTTTGTTACTGCGGCGATGTACTTGCGAGTTCCATAAGCCATAGTGTTAGTTAGTTAGTAGTATCAGAGAGAACTGGTAGTATTCAATAAAAGTTTAATGTATGTACTGCACGTTAGTTTAATCAGGGTGATCATATATATACATTAGATTCGGGACATCCCGTTTGAAATTTACAGATGTTCTATTCTGCTTCCTACATCATATTTAATTTTTATGCACCTCTATCGGAATTAAAGCAATGTTTCAAATTTTAACTGCAGATATCACTCGAATCTGGAAAAGAGCAGAAATTTTCCGAGCGCAGCTTGTGTAGACAGTAAGCAGAAGAGTGGACAAAAACAAGATATAAAACTGTGAAAGCTTAATAATTAATTTTCGTCATGAATCTGCAGAGTCGTTAACAAGATGATGTTTATTGTCGCACGAAAGCGGAAAATTTACGAAAAATTTGAATGTGTACGGATTTAAAGGAATGCATTTTATGCAAAACGAGCTACGAGTAGTGGCTTATGACTCACAAATCACTGTTCGAAATATCGGTACAATTCAGGGCCCCGAAAACCTTTTCTCAGGGCGTCGGGCAGTTAGGCTGCAAACAATCCCGGATTGACCGGGTCAGACTAGGAATGCCTTATCCTGCCCTTGCGGAAATAATACTATGTCCGGGACGTTAAGAATCCTGGAATTTGCATTTAGCTATTAAATACAAGGTAATTTGGTAAATAACAATAAGAACATGTAGAAATAGTAAGCAATAATAGTAGAAATAGTAAACGAATTGAGTTTATTTTCCTGTACTTATGACTAAAACTTACATAAACATTTAATTACATCATTATTTCATATTCTGTTTTATTGTAAGAAATAGGGTAATTGTGCCTCTTTCTACCCCCCTCAAGTAGTCTACCATTTTCCAAAATATTTATGATCAATAAGACTAAAATTGTTTTCTCGATGTGAAAAGAGTCTATATTACGATTCAAGCAAAAGAATGAACAAATGCGAAACGTACTATGATTCTTGAATGTGATGTCGCACCAAAACGAAATCAAATCCAACATTTTATGCAGGAAATGTTTCAGTGTCTCTTCACACGAGTGTAATTGGAAGTGTACGATCCGCGATATTTTTTTAAACAACAATGGCGTATTTTTCAATAATTGAGGTAAGTGATACTCATTACAAGTTTTCAACAAAGTGCTGTTTCGTGTGTGTATACTTTGTTGAATCTTGTGTTGCTTTGTTAATAAAAATAATAATACCCGGACGAGCATTAATATTAAACCCTACATCTGTTGTTCAGTAGTCGGTCACTCTACGAATGAAAACTGAAATGATGATGTAATCAGATATATGCATACAATTTACAGTAACATTAAGCTAAGGCTCGAAAAATACTAAAGGTTTAGCGTAAATGATCCCATTTTCCATTTATTGGCGCTGTTTTAAAAGGTAATAAAATGTTCTTTTTTTCTGATGTCGTATTAGAAGACGTGATCACTGATATGGAAATAAGTGCCTTATGTGCTAGAAAAGCAATTGGGATGGGAGTGGGAACATTGACCAAGACCACGACAGGCGCTTTCCGCCCTCATAGCTGTATAAGTCGAATAGTGGAGAAGACCAACAAAGGTTTCGAAACAGCTCGTTCGGAGTTCGCTACTTTATGACTTAAGATGGCCTTGTACGCAGCCAAATAAAGTCGCCGAATACGTCAAGCCTTTGGGGATAATACTGTGAATGAACAAACCACCAGGCACTGACTTCAGAAATTAGGTTCGGAGATTTTGTCTCCGTATGATGTATCTCGCAGTTGGCACCAACAGGCACCGGATGACTATGACTGATGGCGACGAAAGAGCAGGACACCAGCCAAATTTGTAGTGAGGTTGCCGAATGCTTCCAAGTTTGTGAAGAAACAGTCAAACTTTACCTGCACCGCTTAAGGATGGCGTAGAAATTGAGCAAGTGGGTACGCCACATACTGTTCGAAAGCCAACATAGTGCAACCAGTGACAGCTTGTTTATCGTTGCTTTCTCAATACCGCAACATATCCATATTTGATATGGCCCCTTTTCTTCGTGCAATGGAAGGAAAAGTTGCGGACGATGCTCGGTAGATGTCTCTACTGTAGATAGGTAAAAGTTGAAGTGAGTAACTTTTTGTATAAAAGGAAACTGTTATCTCTTGCTAGTTAATGGTTTGCATATGAATAAAAAAGATTAAACGATGATATGATCATTTAACGAGCAGAAATCAATGTTATATAATAAGTTTTATAATGTGAAGTATTATGTACACCAGCTAAATGTACGAACCTGGGATGTAAGTGGTTCATAGCGGGAACTTCAAATCATAACTTAACCTACCTTATCTGTGCTTTGTTAGCGTGTTCTCGAGGACCTTGTGAAGCATACGCAAGCGAGACTAACACGTATACGAGTACTATAAGTTTGACGTCACTGTTCAGTGGCGGAGGGTGACAGCTTGAGAATCACAGAGAGTTCCTGGAGAGAACATTCGGGAATTCCTCAAAATTCTTCCCTCTCACCACTTCTCTCCCTTCTGTTTGTCGCGGATTTTCCCTTACTTCCTGCAAATATTCAATTACTTAAATGATACGGCCTTTCTCGGCCGTGCTAAAACCATCCAACAGATCAACAATTGTATGAATGAAGCTATACAACGTTTCACAGACTGGTAGGATAAATGGCGACTTAAAATAAACCCACACAAGACACTATCCATCGTTTTCATCCCACCAAAACGACGTGCTCGCATTCAGCGCAACCCAAATCATCTCCAAAACACTTACTTACCTCGGAATTAAATTTGATCATCATCTCACGTGGCGTCCACATCTCGGCACTATCGCATCCAAAGCTTACAACAGGTTAAACCTCCTGAAAAGCTTAACAGGTACCACATGGGGCTTACAACCAGAAACAGTTCTTAACACATACAAAGTTTTCCTTCGACCTGTCCTCACCTGTGGCTTCACCGCTTGGATCTCAGCTGCCTGGTTCTTTTACCGCAAACTACAAATACTGGAAAGACATGACCTGCGACCAGCACACCGTATTAGACTACCCAGTCCCACAGTTGAACTCTACGATCGTACACCATTCCCGCATATACTCTATCATCTTGAACAGCTTCGCAACAAATTCATCCGAAGACGCCTCGAAGTTCATCATCCTCTACTTCTCGATATCATGCATGCCACCAATACACCCGAACCTCAAACTACATTACTAGCAACTCCACTCTCCCTACTCTTCTCCCTCTACCGCCATACCATACCACCAGATCGCCCTGACCAAGACTTCCTCCGCTCGTACCATAGTCCCGCCACTCCTCCTTTCATAGCACCTTCATACTTTGCACAGTAATAATCACTTACTAACAGGGTCCATACTGTCCTCCCTGGACCCTGCTTGTAACCCCTGAACAGAAAATAACCAGCAATCATTTCACTAACAAAATCCACGTGTTGTGACGTGAAAGCGCACCTCACTACCATCATCGTATCCTTAAACCCACCAATAAGTAGCTTTGGGACATGCTTTAGTTAGATGTTGATCGTTCAAGCTGTTTTACGTAGAGTGAAATCCACGAAAGGAACCCTGAAAATCAGAAATAGCAAATATAAAGAAGCAGCAACAAGAGGACCAGATAGAAACCACGACGAGTATAGTTATTGTAAAAAGTAAGACAAAAGGGTCCCTTTACAGGAAATGACTACCAACGTTAAGGGCGTCGATAATGCAGACGAACGATCTACTTCTGATAATGAAGAAGAGGCTTATCCCAAAGAAATAGATTTATAGGAGACAAAACAGAGATGCCTGTTCACGATGCAGAAAAAGGAAGCCCAATACCGATGTCTGATATGGATACAACTGTAATCTCGAACTTAATGGAATATTTAATGTTGCAGTTATTGGACAGAAAAATAGAACAGGAAAATGAAAAAAGACGAAAAGATAAAGAGCAGGAACAAACGGAAAGAGAAGAAAGACGAGAAGCTGAAGGGCAGGAACAAAAGGAAAGAAAAGAAAGAGACAAAGCGAAAGATAAGATGTTAAAAGAAATGATGTTGAAGGAGCTATGTAACAAAAGAACAATAACCTCTGAAAGCCTGACAGGAAATACGAACAGCAAGCAAAATCTTATCCAATCCTTTTCAACTCAGGTCAATCAGTATTCTGAAAGAATGACAAGTTGTGTACAAATTCTGGAAAACCTGAATAAGCGTGTAATATTAATAGAAAATCAATATAAAATGTTCTTGGACCAAGTGAATCGATTAGAAAAGAAACAAAATATCAGTTCCAAGCCAAATGAAACAGGCCAGCAGATGTCGGTGATACCTAATATAGAAGGAGTGTGTCAAAAACAGGAAAAACAAATAGATGCTTTTAAAGATATATCAATATCTCACCGGTTGAAGGCAAGGAAACTGGACAAATTAAAATCCAAATTTCATTGTGACGTAAGCGTTAATGAAAGCAAATCAACCAGAGAAGAAATGAAAGATTATAGGCATACCTCGATCAAATGGTGTAAAATAAAGAATTTTTCTCCATAAAATTCAAACTTTGTCTAAGGAAATAGCAAATATTAATTCTAGATTATCAGACAAGGTGATTAGTGGTCTCATCTTTCAAATGTTACCTAGGTAAATTCAAGAGAAATTGTCAATTAATCAATCCAAAACTACTAAATGGTTAGGTAAAGCTGTATCCAAATTAGAAGGAGAATACAGAAAACAAATAGGAACCAAGGAAAGCAAATTAGGTTTTCGAAATGTCAACTATAAGAAAACGCTGATGAGAGGAAAAACAAACATCATGTAATAAAGAATAGTCCATTATCATCTATATCGGAGAATACAATCAACGTGAAGAAAGAAGTGTCAATACACGAAGAGCAGGTGCAAATGCCAAAGCCTAATGGATTAGAAAAGTGGGTTTCTGATTCTCATCAGATTATTCAAAATAATATTACTACTTTAGAGGATCCTGCTATTACTGGATGTAAGTCAAAGTTATCAAAGTGCTGTAGTCAAAGATCTCCAGAGTTAGTGACAAGTTCGTCGGAAGGATCTGTAAAGTTTGCAGATAAACAATTTCGAATAGAAACATGTGAAAGTGATAGTGAAACAAGGAAAAACCCAAAGTCTCAATTAATAGTAGGGAATAAAGATTTGGAACAATTTTCCGAAGAGACGAAGGAAGATGAAATAAAAGAACGTAAAACTGCGAGAAGAAAATCTGGACTAATGATGGGGAGTAATAAAGGTGGCAAAATAAGATTAGACGATGGTTCACAGGCAATATTACCAGTAAATAGGAATAACTATGGTACAATGGAACTTCAGAGGATAGAAGTAGAATCACCATACGAAAAACATAAACACTTGTTGCGTGAGGCAGTGAAGAATGCGGAAAGCGCGTATTATCGAGAGCATTATTTAATGTATATATTTCTATATGATGAAGCAATAAATATGAATGAAAAGTATTTTCAAAATGAGGATATACGAAAGACTTTGGGCTTCGAACATAGTCAGGCAAGGGAGGCTCTGAATAAGAATATCTTGTCAATGAAAAGTGAATGGTATATATATATGTTAAAATGAAATAAAACAAAATAAATATGTTTTTGCACAAGGTGGGGAAGCTTATGATATGGCCCCTTCCCTTGGTGCAATGGAAGGAAAAGTTGCGGACGATGCTCGGTAGATGTCTCTACTGTAGATAGGTAAAAGTTGAAGTGAGTAACTTTTTGTATAAAAGGATGTTATCTCTTGTTAGTTAATGATTTGCACATGAATAAAAAAGATTAAACGATGATATGATCATTTAACGAGCAGAAATGAATGTTATATAAAAAGTTTTATAATGTAAAGTATTATGTACACCAGCTAAATGTATGAACCTGGGATGTAAATGGCGGGAACTTCAAATTAGAGGGAATCCTTATACTTTAAGCCTCTGTTAAATAAATACCTTGCTTTTTTATGACACAGACGTTTAATTTTCTTATGATAGTTAGATGTTTTGGAGCATTTGTTTGTGGTTGCGTTGGCTGCTCTAAGCGCCGTGCAATTACGAATGAATACTTCTAAAGAAATTAAGTGTATCCCACACTACGGAGTAGCTTTGGGGCATGCTTTAGTTAGCTGTTGATCGTTCAAGCTGTTTTACGTCAAGTGAAATTCACGAAAGGAACCCTGAGTATCAGAAATAGCAAAGATAAAGAAGCAGCCACACAGCAGCAACAAGAGGACCAGACAGAAACCACGACGAGTATAGTTATTGTAAATGGGCTAGAAAGGTCCCGTTACAATTTGATCGAGTGCTAGATAGTGGTTATCGCCGCGTGACTCTGTGCCTCACACCACAAGACCACCTCTACACCCATGCAAGATCATACTCTGTATCTGGTGCGCTAGTCACCAAGTGCTGCACTACGAACTGCTACCACCGGGCTAAACCATCAAATATATACTTGTTGTAATTGGAAGTGTCAAACAGCTACTAAAGCAGGAGCCAGGATGGGTGAATCGTAAGGGTGTATTGTTCCTTGCTGACAATGCCAAGCCGCATCTGCCAATCACCACACTCCCCTGATCTTGCGCCAACAGATTATCACCACTTCCATTCCCGCCTTCGTGGGAAATCCTTCACTAATAAGGCAAACTTGCGACAATCATTCACGGACTTCTTTGCGTCCAAGATCCCCGATTTTACCACCTGGTCATTACGCAGCTGCAGGAAAGTTGGCAAAAGGTGCTGGATGCGGATTACTTTCAGGACTAATGATAAGTAATATATTCTGGACACCTTACAGTTCCTATCAGAAACGGCAAGAAATTTTTGGATATCTTCTACTATACGTACAATCAGAGGACGATTTCTAAATTTTAGGTAGGCTGTAGGACGATTTTTATTAGTTGTTTCAACTTCTACAATAGTAAGAGCCTATAATTTTCAGAGATAAATATACTTTAAAAGGAATGATAGTTACATAGTTACTTTGGTTTCAATAGTAATTTAGAAAAGAAACCAGATGGAATAGAGAATAGAATAGAATAGAAAAGAAAAGAAAAGAAAAATAAATTAAATTCGAAGTGAACGACAGAAGAAAATGAAAGTGGACAACTTCTAGACCAATAGTAGTCAATCAAGTGACATCAGGTGGTCGACTACTGACGTTTGCGAAGTGTTTTTTTTTTTCTTTCTAAGAATGAACAAATCATGAAGCAATTACTCTTTAGACGTTCAAGATAGCATCCTCAATATAACAATAACAACTGGGGTGACAGCCCGATAGACCCTGAGCCTGCTCCAACGCCATCTGTCCGCGGTTGGTGGATTTGCGTCCACGGGAGTGCCGGCTGTGTGGTCAGCACTGCGCGTCACCTGGCCATGAATAGGCGTATCAGGGGCTTTCTAGACCGAGTGTGGCCGTCACCTCTTTATTCACGTGAGTCCTCAGTTTGCCTCACGACGGTGGCTGGACGCCGAAAAGTGGGACTCCAGCCTGGGATAGAACCCGGGACCACGCGGACATGAGTCCAACGCTCTAACCACTAGACTATGGAGCTTGTTTGCAACTGTAAGCTATATCTAAATGTTAAAGTATGTATTCAGTCAATTAGTAGACAGTTAAAGACCTGAATTGCAACACTCTGATAATCATTAGGATATACAGAAAATATTGTGAGAAAGAAAATTAAATAGATTGAAAACAGAAAATATATAAATAAAAAGAGCTGACATAAAAAATGCGCTGCACGATTCATCAAAAAACGTCACCTGAAAGTCGCGAAGTAATACCTTACTAGCCGCAAGGAAAGTCATAGATATGATAGGTCAGAAACAAAAGAGGTCGTCACAGCGCAAATAGAAAAACAATATGAAGTAATGCGCAACTGCGCATACTACATCCTTGCTGGGGATAAGAAGGAATAGAAAAAAGAGGAACTCCTATCACCCCCATTACACTATCAGGTGACAGAAGAGTTGAGTTTCGTTGACCCTAAGGTCTTGCAGACATCAACTCAGCTCTACGTGCAGCCAAACAGTGAAATGGTTTCTAGTTTCCTAAACTAGACTTTCTGCAGGTTGACATGACAGAGTCTAAAGACGAGTGCAATCGCCGTTATGCCCGCATTCAGGCCCTTGTTTGGTGACTTCAGGAGCACATGTCACATTATTCCGATTTTGTGTTGATATAGAACTGGGATCAACCCAGTTCACCTTCACATTGCACGCAACAGTGTCAACACATAAAATTATTATTATTGTTAGAATTTCGTTGGTTATTATTATTATTATTTCTATTGAATAATCAATTATCATGCGAAAAATTAGTATTTCCTTGTATGTAATTGTTGTGTCGATTTGCGTTATTGTTAGGACGATTAGTGTAATTAGCATGATTTGTTTTTTTATTGTTGTGATTACTAGTATTAGTGTTGTTTTTGTTACAATGTGTCAAATTGTTATTATTATTAGGATAATTATGTGGGTAAGATGGTCTTCACTGTTTGGGTTCCTTCTTCCACCGAACCTCGGAAGCTATTTTTTGCACTTTGTGCCTATTTTAATTAGAAGAACCTTCATATGAACCAGAGAACCTTCTTTTATTAGCCACACCAGTGAGTTGCAACGAGAAAGTGATATCAATATCAACTTCGTGGACGTCACTGTTTCCCAAATCCCAAGTGCTAAGTTCCTCTATTAGATGGTCAACATTTTCAGGTTTCAACAGCCGCATCAGCCTACTAACAGAACAACGCTTCTAACAGAATCTCTAACAGTTCTATTTCATCTGGGTTCTCATTGAGTTCGCGATATATCTTCGAAATCACATAAAAAGAAAGCGTATTCGCTGCTAGTATATTGCAAGATTTGAAGTCTATTAAGCTTCATTTTCTTTAATCTAGACCAGCAGAACTGCTCTAGGAAACCTTTCAGAAATTCATTGTATGTTTTGATTTGAGGTTTCAGCTTTGACCATCACGCAAGTGCAGATCCATTTAAGCGGCGCTCGATCACTAAAAACCGATCAGAATCTGAACGTCTCATTAGCTCATTCTGTTCAATCCTTTCCAGGAAATCCGAAGGAATTTGATTTAACACTTATCCTGAGAAAGTAGGGAAATGAGCTAGGTCAACCAAATGAAACGGTTTTTGATGCCAGAGGCTTCTCATTGAAGTATTGTAATCATTATAGGGTTTGCCAACGATTGTGTGGAATATTGAGCCAGCTTAGCCGAGTGGTTGGGAAGTAAACCCAGTATGTCGCACGCGCTCTGTGTAAACGGTATGCGTATCAAAAGCAGACGTATAAGGTATATTAATGCTAGTTCTATGTCTGACACTCGAAGGAAGCTTGAACTTAAATTGATGGTTGTTTACCGAAGTCCCAAAGGGTCAAACGTGACTTCCACTGGTTTTAACCTGAGTGTTACTCACTAAAGTGAAAATAATCGAAGTTTGTTACTACGGTTCCACCGAGAAACTTTATTCGACCATTCAAAACGAAAGCAAACATTGACTGGAAGTTTTGGAACGTTTGCTCCACCCAACGCTGTCTTTTTAAGATAACTAGCTTCTGAGGGATAGAACCTCCTCACGCAAAGATCTGATTTTATTATTCATTCCTTTTGAACCAGCCTTACAGCTGGAGCTAACCTCATGCAACTGAGTGTTGAGTTTCAAGTCTGTCTGACGCAAAGTGTTTGAGATTTCATCAGACCCTTTCACAAGATTACCAAGACCTTCAGTAATATTAGTAACTTGTAGTTTCATGGCTGAGTTCGTGACTTATTTTTTGGACACTGTCTTCAATCGACACACGAAATGTCTCATTCTGTTTTCCATTAAATTCAAAGCGTTCAGTGGGGTCATCCTTGTAAGGTATCGGAACTTTCTCCAAAAAAGGGTAGGTAGACACAAAGGAAAACAAGGGACCCGCTGCGCCCTGTTTCAGAAAAGAGGGATTACCCAACACATCACATAGTCGAACCTAAATGGGAGACAAGCCTACATTACGCCACAGGAGAGGGCACAAAACGAAAAAGGGGAAAACCGCTATCGGAACTGAAGACAGGGAGGATAGCTACCCATCAGCACCCTTCTTCAGCCAGGGAGCATTGAAGACAGCACAAACGCTAGTCTAGTAACATGAAGCATGCATGGAAGAAGCCCGAAAGAGATGGCAAAACGCAGAAAGTGGGCAAAACAGACGACGAGGAAAAGCATTCCACCAAACACAAAATACTATTTTAGTGACCTAATGCAACTAAGGCCCTAAAATGTATAAGGCTCAACGCATCCGCGCACTAGTTAACATAAAATACGAAAATTAGACAAACACAACTGATTTGCTATTCCCTAATGTTTGCAGAAACACTAAATCGAAATATCAGAACTTAAACTGCATCTGAAATCACTTTCTCATAAACTTACGAAATTATACTTCGCAGACTGAAATAGCGAGAGGTTGGGAACTTTTACAGCAGTACCACAGTGATGGTAAACTACCTACTTCTTAATAAAAACCTTTAACACAAGGAATATCTGGTAAAACTGTAATTTATTCTTGCTCAAGAATAACAAACGCAATGTAAAAGACTGATTGCTGAATTTTGTGGGGAAAAAAGTTTCCAAAGAAAACCTCTAGCACATCAAACGTGTTTGAAGATGCTGTTAATTTCACATATCCAAGGGTAAATTGATTATTTACAGAAATGCTCTGCCAAAGAGCAGAGGTAAAAATGCACACACTTCTTTTCCAAAAGATTAGGTTATTTGACTTTTCAAATATGGTAGACATTCTACACTTTAACCCAGTTAAACAAAAATTCCACAATCACTCAAGCGTAACATTTCTTTCTATGAGAAGATTAATTTACAGATATTGCTACTGGACAGACATTTATTTTAATATTTCCAAAATCATTGTCAAACATTTTGAATGGAATTTCTAATTTTGAGCTTATAAAAACCTAACCTCCAATTTGTAACACAATATGGATTTACTATGGTTGGGTTAGGTGTAATTCACAAACGAAAACTTTATGAGCGTACTGGTTTTCGGTTTGCGAACGCAACGAAGAAGTTTTAAACTCCTGGTTACTGAAATAAAATATCGTTAAATCTTACGTTTTAAAAAACCGGCTAACTGCAGAGTTTTTGAGCAATTTAAAATCATACCAGTTCGGAAAGGAGCAAGCAAAATCTAAGTGTAAAAGAACGTGCGTTTGAAAGGTAACATCAACTATAGTGGAATGTAATATATTCAAAGCATGCGAACCAAAATTTTACGTGCAGAAATTTCGCTATTTAAATGTAGGTGAAACAGACTTGGGTTTCTGAGAACGAAAGAGGAATTTTATTATATTAACCATACATTACCTGACAGTAAAACTGACTCCCGACGCCTGCCAACTTAAGCGGACATCACCTCTTAATACATGCTTCCATAAAAAAAAACACCCACTAGCATGCTGACGCCGCACTTAATCAGTTTCACACTGAAGGAAAAGGGACTTAGAATCACAATTGATATATTTTATATTTATTTAAGAAAAACGAGAAAACCCACTGCACACCACATATACCACTACAAAACATCTCACACACTGACGAACTTCACTCGTCGCACACTTCGAGGGCTAACCATAGCGGACAATGCAAACGCCAGCTGCAGAAATTCAATTCTCAGCTTCTACTATGAAGAATTTGGAGAAAACAGCTTCACAAAATTATTTATCAGTCGCTGCTGCTTTATATATTAATAAACATTTTAAACATTGGATGCGTTATAATTTGCTTTAAATGTAATTTTCTGAGGCAGCATATAATTCGTGAAGCTTCTCCTACTCAGCTACCATAGTTGTACTAGTCACTGGCCTCAGCCAATACGAAGGGATGAGAATCAAATCAGACAACATAGTGAGGAAGAGGGTGTGGCTTAAACAACTTAAATATCAATGTAATAAAACAACAATCAGATCCTTTAATTTGATTTTTGAAGATTTTAAATGAAATAAAAACTGTTAAAGAAATAAGGCAATAAAATATGGAAAGAAATAATTGAACAATAAGAATAAAATCCCGCCAATCAACAATGGGAGGAATAATCTTACTGACTCGGCTTCTTTGATATGTGGACAAATAAAAACTTCGAAGTTGCCGAAGACGGAAAAATATAACCGATAAAACACGAGTGAGAAAATAAAAAGAAAACACATAAGAAAAAGGGGAGAGGGTAAGATATGTTGTGATCAACTGAAAATAGGTCACTACATCCTTGACTTAACTTATAGTTTTCCCTTAACCTGACCTACATCTTTAACCTGACTTGTTTTATACTTGACCTGACCGTTATCAACCTTGAGTTCTGTCATAGCTCTTAGTATCTTCTCAATACCGGAATCACCTGAAGGAACATCTTCATCGTCAAGTTCACTAATATCACCTAATAGTTCCGGAGACTTGACTGTGCAATTCTTACAGTACCAGGAACTGTCAGATCCCTTCAGGTTAGCAAAAAGGTGTCGAGGAATAACTGTGCACGCAAGATGCCACCAAGCATCTCAATGGTTGCAGCAGACCGCGAGATCAGCCTTGCCTTCGCAGCAAGTCATCGCTTCCTCATCACGAGTTTGCCGACTCGACCTAGCTCTACACCTAGTCGCGTCCATTTCCACCTGTCTCGAAACCGGCGTTGGGGAAGAAATTTACAAAATTGCTAAACACACTTTCTGTCAAATAACAAGTCCTTAATCAAGACATTAAAGAATAGGGGAGAAATCGTACACCCTACAACACAGTAAAGGGTATTTCAACTATGAAATCTGTCCAAGTCATGCCATAAATCATAATTAAAACTGCAAAGTATAACCAAACAATAAGATAACTAACTTCCTGTAGCATTACAAAATATTAACAATGTAGTCCAATAAGGCCAAGAAACTGCAGGTAACTGAAAGAAAGTGAAAGTATCCGAAAAGAAACGAATTTAAAGATATATAGTGGACTCGGTACATCATAACATACTGCACTTCTGGAGGAAAAGCTGAAACTTTCACCATGTGAAGAGTATATCATAAGAAGTATTTTTCAAAGTGTTGGAAAAATTCCACCTGAAACAAATTGGCGGCCATTTTCCAAGATGGCGGACGGTGATTTTTTTAAACGGCAATATCTTGGTTACCATAAGCGATAGAAGGATGATTTTTAAAAAAAAAAATTTATACGTCATGATATACAACTTTGTTTATACACACTTTGCACGTAAAACGAATATTTTTTTGAGAAAATAACATAAATGTAGAAAAAAGGGTTTTGGAGACTCGGTTTTCACGGAATATCTTGAAAACAAGGAATGGTTAAAAATTTGACCTCTTTCTGAAAGTATATTTAATAAGATTTAATTTGCTACCAAAATCTTTGAGATTGGTTAAATTAATGAAATATATTTTTAATTCCTTGTCTTCGAGACGAACGACTCACTCGAGCTACCTTGGTCGAGCTACCTTGGTCTTGATTTTCCTCATCTTCTCAAATACTATTACATCTCAACAAATTCCTGATCCCTTACTACTTTACGACCATCAAACCAAATCTTCATCCACTTCTTCAACCCTGAAATACAATGAACTGTAGGCATTTTGAGGAAAGAAGTGCCAATGTAAAAAGTTATATAGAAAATTCCGTGCGGAATGCACGTACAATAAGTAAGCATTTGTTTCCAGATTAAAGGCCCATTGAAAAAATAT